>JAFVLL020025043.1:0-31314 GCA_021397915.2 Tor tambroides | reverse complement strand
AACATAATTCATGTATTTAAAAATTGTATTTCCATCTCTGTTGCAACAGTTTTGGAAGTGTCTAAAATGACTGAACCCATATGTACAAGTCATTTTTGTGTGATGAAAGAAAACTAATGATTATACTTAAAAACTGTGATCTGAATATAAAGATGGATGTATGATGGGAACATGAAAACATACCAATATTAGGAATGGGCCTTAAATGAAAAGAAAGCTGACTGTGCCGTTTTGAAATGTATTATAATAAAAAAGAAGATCAGTGTTTGCATCTGTTCTTTCAGGTTTTACGAGTGCTTGAATTCTTCACGTTTCTTCTTCCGTTTTTTGGCGCGTTGCATTCTTTGTGCATATCGCCACCTGCTTTTGCTGTTGTGCAGTCATAATTTGTTTATAGTCAGTTTTTGCTCTTGACTCTTTCTCGCACATCCATCCATTTATTTATACATAATTATTTGATGCTCCATCTCTCAAAGTCCCACCTGCTGTGTGTTCAGCTCCAGATTGGCCCCTAAAATCTGGAACAGCTAGAGCATCCTTATTCTATATTTAAATCCTTTGACTTAATCCAGTAGTGTATATGTATTCTATTAAAATTCTGTATCCTCCTCTATCTCTATTAAATTCATAACCTAACAAATCCTTATTTACCTTACCTCTTTTGTTTATGTATGATATTAATTCCTTTCTTTCTTCATCATACCTTTTACAATCATATATCACCCCACAACTCTCACATAAACCAGTCTCATGAACTCCAGTTATATACAGCGATGCGTTCAATCCTGAGTGTCTCATCCTAGTAATTATGACCTCTTCTTTTCTATTTCTTCCATGTATGCTTTTCTTAGTATCTACCATTTTTTTAAATATATTATTTAAATGCCGGCCCTTATTATCTTTATTCCATTTTTCCTGCCACTCTTTAATAATATTTTCCTTAATAATAGTTTTAGCTTCATCTTTACTTAAAGGAACATTAAAATCTATTTCTTCCCTTTTTAAAGCATTTTATGCTAATTCATCAGCAGATTCATTACCAGCTCCTCCTACATGCACCCAGCAGAATCCAACTACCACTCCTTTCCTTTGTATTCGCCATCATCAAGTAAAAATTTCACACATCAGATCTTCTCTAGAAGAATGATGAGTAAATAGTGATGTTAAAACAAGCAGAGTCAGAGCACATCACTACTCTGTCTGGTTTTACCTCCTCTACCCATGTTAATCCTATTATAATAGCAACCATTTCAACAGCATAGTGACAGTTTATATGTTAATCGTTTAGATATTGATATTTTAAACTCTGGAATATACATTTCTGTTCCTGTAATCCCTGTTCTGGGGTCTTTAGATCCATCAGTATAGATGTGCATACTTGCACAGAATCTTTCCTGTATGTACTTATTTACAAGATATTTAACCATACCCATTTCCTCCCATTCCCGTTTCTTATCTAATATCTCTAAATCAGTTTTGACCTCAGGTATTATCCATATCGAGACTTCTCCCCATACAGGTGACACACTACATTGTATATTTGCAATCTGATATTTCTCTGCTAACTGGTTGATCTTCCATCCATACCCTCTCCCTTTGCTATTTAAGTATTCCCAACAATTATTTAAAACATCTTTAGCTATATGTTCTCCAGTGTAACTCTTTAAAGATTTAACTCTCAATTTACAATTAAACTCTCCTTTAATCTCAGTGGCATTTCATTCGCCTCTACTAATAATGCATTGACTGATGTAGTTTTAGTTGCTCCTAAGCATATTCTAAGAGCTCTATATTGTATCCTAGCTAAACTCCTTGATAATGTTTCTGATGCTGAACCATACATCATGCATCCATAATCAATTGTAAATCTTATCAAGGCTTGATATATTGATAACACTGAATTTCTCTTTTTTCCTACTGAATATCATAACATGATTTGCTAGCTGACATTTAAAAACTCCATTCTATACTCCATTTTCCCACCTTTTTAATAGCTGTTTGCATACTTGAAATCACTTGTGTTGTATTTCGACCTCTCTTCCAAATAGCCCCATCATCAGCACATCCCACACCATATCCTAAATTGTCAAAAATATCATTAATCATGATATCAAAAAGAATTGGACTTATAACACTCCCTTGAGGAATACCATTTTCTGCCTCAAATATTGATGACTGACACGCTCCTACTTGTACCACAAATATTCCTTCAAACAAAAACTGAGGTAATCAATTATACATTTTCCCATCTATTCCTAACCTTGATGCTTTAATTAACAGCCCTTCTCTCCATACCGTGTCATACGATTTTTCTATATCAAGATACACTACTGCCATAATTTCTTTCATTGTTATTGCCTTCTCTACTTCATTACTGACCTTGATTAATGCATCTATTGTTGATCTTTTACCTCTGAATCCACATTGACACGTACTTAATCTACCCTTCTTCTCCACTTCATAAGACAGCCTCTGAACTATCATCTTTTCCATTAATTTACATAAGTTTGAAGTCAGAGCAATTGGACGATAACTTCTTTACGATAAGTCTTTACAATAGGGATTACTACATATTTTTGGAATAATTCCTTCTGTCCATATTTTATTATAAAACTTAAGTATCATTAATAATATACCATCTGACAAATGCTTTATCATTACATAACTGGCCCTGTCAACCCCAGGAGCAGTATTGGCACATTTTCCAGTTCAGTAATTGTAAACTCTGCATCCATACAGCTAGTATTGTTATTTCTTTTCATCATTATATCCAGATTTTTGTCTAAAATATCTCTTTTCCTTAACTCATAATCTTCTCCCAATTTGATTCTATGTGCTCTTTCTAAAACCTCACCTAAAATGTTTGCTTTACTTATATCTGTTACTGCTGCTTTATCTTCTTTAATTAAAACTGGTATTTGAGTTGACTTCTTTCCTTTTCCACTCATATTCCTTAACATATTCCAGATTTTATCCATAGGCGTATCTTTTCCTATGATAGAACTACATTCTCTCCATCCTTCTCTCTTGGCATTCTTAATTATTCTTCTTGTATGAGCTCTTGCTTTCTTATATTCCACTAAATTACTCTGAGTTGTTTAAATGCTTTATTTCTTTCTTTTATTGCTTTACTGCACTCTTCTTTCCACCATGGAATATTTTTGTTTTTCTGACCTGCAATGCTTTGTGGTATGTAATGTTGCAGCTTCCATTATTAGTTTCGTTACTGAAACTTCTAGCACTGTATCTTTATTTGTTTCACATTGCTTGCTAAATGAATTCCAATCTGCCTTCTCATACTTCCATTTCCTTTGCAGAAAACACTATTTACATTTATTTTACAAAAATTTGGAAAATGATCACTTCCAACTGTGTTCTCACTGTTTTCTTTCCATTCACATAATTCAGCCATTCCATTTGATATTAATGCTAAATCTATACTTGATACCGTATTCTCTGTTAAACTAAACCTAGTTCCTTTTCCTGTGTTTAATGATCTATCATCCATGAATTGCTCTATTATTTCCCCATTATGATCTGTATTTTTACTCCCCCATAACCAGTTATGGGCATTAAAATCACCACACCATAATTCCTTTGTTTCTTTTCTAATCTTTTCAAACAAATTCTTCACAAGTTTAGAGGGGTTTGATGTATTACATGTTGTTTGAGCCCTTCCGAGTTGATGGGAGGAGATATTTCGGGTTTTTTTCAAATCCACAAACAATCCAAATCAACCAATGAGCGAATTCATTCGCGAGAACTGCAAGCGGGGTTTTGTGGGGTTTGTAGTTTTCATATCCGGTCTCGACAGGGATCGCGTACGAGGAGGAATCCCGCAAAAACTACAAGTACCGGCTCCGCCCGAAAGCCTCCGCGCATGCGCAGAGAAGCGGCTTCGTCAAATGTTTTGTTTCCACGCCATATTTGTTAGCCGGCTAGCGCTCGCTCAAGAGGCGTCTGACGCCATCTCGGCACAATCCGAAATCATCGGTGCTTTCCTGAGGAGTGTCGACTCCACAACGGCTTTCCTCATTGCATATAGGCGTTTGGATTGTCTTAGCCAAGGTTTTAGCCGGAAGCGCAACGCAGAATTTAAATAAAAACGAAGCGATCGAATCCTGTTCCCTTGAGATCAAAGCAGGATTGTGACTAGCAGGGGGTCTCTCGCGGTTCGTGCGGATTATTTCTTTTCGCCACTTCCTTTTTTAATCCAACACACCCCTCGATAAAATGGCTTGTGGAGCCACACTTAAAAGGACTATGGATTTCGATCCTCTGCTGAACCCTGCGTCTCCGAAGAGGAGGAGATGTGCGCCCATGTCGCCCTCGAGCTCCAGCGCCTCTCCGCAGAAGTACCTGCGCATGGAGCCCTCGCCCTTCGGCAGGGTGTCTTCAGCCCTCACCACAGGTCTGTCCAGCCCGAATCAAGCGAACAGTCTATTCGGTGAAATTAGGTGGAAACTCTCAGTCTAAACGCAGCCATTGCTGCTCTCTGTCTCTGGCAACATCAAAACACTCGACTATATATAGTAAACTATGTCCGCGTGAGCCTCTCTTATCGTATCTACACTGTAATGTTAGAACAATCAGGTCGAAATGGAGCAGTTCTTTTCAAACTGTAATGGATTTGGGATATTGCTAAATGCTAACTCGCTGTGATCAGACAGGCGGAAATTTAATAACCACTAGGCTTTGGTTCTCGTTATTTGGCACGGTCGTTGGCAGCGTCTATCAAGTACGATTAGACCGTTTTTACAGGGTTATGATCGGTGTGAGTGAACGGTGAGGTAGAGTTATTGTTTGTGATTCCTGTGTGTCATGGACTGGAACACTGTCCCTGCTGTTGGTGAGAAATGTGTCTGTCGCACGATAGCGCAAGTTCCGGAAGTAAAAACTCCATTGGTTTTCTCCTTAAGGAAACTTATGTTTACAGAGAGACTTCTAAACCTTGAATGACAGATCTGTATGAGCTACGAGGTGGTTAATCAGTGGTATGTGCTTTTGATGAAGCCTTCAGCACTCATTGTTTCAACTTACTTTTTTATTATCGTGTGTAATAGATGAAAACCCACTACATTACCCAAGAACTGTCCAATCACAGAAATGCTTGTACTCAAGCAAATCACGCCTAAAGAATGAAGCACTGCGACTGGTGTGATAGTGCCAGGTGAAGTAGATCATGTAAACTGTAGGAAAACTGAAAATGGAGGTGGAACTTTCTGAAGATGTTGCCATTTTTTCTTTCAAAGTCCATAATTTCAATTAGTTTAGGCATTTTATACTGTTTTCAAACCCGTTTTCCTTCTAATAATGTAAATGAGGTCTCACTCTGAATGTGAATTAAGGATAACAGCTGAGGTGATATTTTTCCATTCTCACATTAATGGTGGTGTTACAGGTGAGACCATACAGATGAGTGTGTGATTGTCTGGACATATAGCTTTCTGTTGTGTCCCTCTGTTCAGGAATGGCTCCTGATGTCCCTCTGCCACACTATAATTGGTTTACACCAGGCATTAAGATGTGATCTTTTGGCTTTTGGTTGGGGACACTTAATTTTTGGCAATATTGTTGACTTGATTGCACAGACAGTGTTTGAACTGAGCTGGACGATAACATCACTGAATCAATGGTGAACTGAGTGTTTACTATTGTCCTGTTGCATTATTGACACACTGTTTTCCTGTTTGACACTGTAAAGCAGTTTTGAGACAATCTAGTGTGTAAAGCACTATATTAATAAAGGTGACTTGAGTTGCTCAGTGATCTGGCCACAAGTGGTCAGCTAAGACTCATGACCATTTACACCTGCTCTTTTACATTTGACTGCTAGTGTAGGACCCTTCACTCCCCTTCAAGCCCCGAGTGTGGCCCGTGAATACGAATGAAGCCGTTACGCTGCTTATGAATGAACGGGAAAGGAACAGATGTGTGGAAGTGATCCAAAGTGGACAAACATTTTAGACCCTGTTTGCACCAAACGCGTCTTAATAGCATGTGTAAACAGGGCCTTGTGACAGCAGTTCTGGTCCTGGGGACTCTGCACATTCTGCATGTCTCTCTTTTTTGAGACTCTCTCTTAATGAGCTGATGATCTTGGTCAGGTGTGTCAAATAAAGGAGACATGCAGAATGTGCAGAGCGGGGGTCCACAGGACCAGGATTAAAGGAGTAGTTCACTTGCAGAACAAAAATGTACAGATAATGCACTCACCCCCTTGTCATCCAAGATGTTCACGTCTTTCTTTCTTCAGTCGTAAAGAAATAGTTTTTTGAGGGAAACATGTCAGCATTTCTCTCCATATAATGGACTTCTATGGTGCCTCTGAGTTTGAACTTCCCAAATGCAGTTTAAATGCAGCTTCAAACGGCTCTAAATGATCCCAGCCGAGGAAGAAGGGTCTTATGTAGTGAAACAACTGGTTATTTTCTAAAAAAAATTTACAATTTATATACTTTTTAACTTCGACATACCCTAACTATCATGATCCAGAAAACACAGAGTTCACGCAGAGCTAGACAAGATGAGCATTTGAGGTTAAAAAGTATATAAATTGTAAAAAAAAGAAAAAAAAAAAAAAGAATTTTTTTAGAAAATAACCGATCGTTTTTTTTTTTTTTTTAGATAAGACCCTTCTTCCTCGGCTGGGATCGTTTAGAGCCGTTTGAAGCTGCATTTAAACTGCATTTGGGAAGTTCAAACTCGGGGGCACCATAGAAGTCCATTATATGGAGAGAAATGCTGACATGTTTTCCTCAAAAAACAATTTCTTTACGACTGAAGAAAGAAAGACATAAACATCTTGAATGACAAGGGGGTGAATACATTATCTGTAATTTTTTTGTTCTGAAAGTGAACTACTCCTTTAAGATCGGCTGCCCTATGATAATGAAGCCCTTTATGCAATGAGCTTGTTTTAACACCTAACTCTGAGTGCAATCTGCCAAAGGCAGTCAGTCATTTCTTAAATAATTGTTTGTGTTGGATTGCAAAGTTTATTAAATGGTGCTTTCAGAATCTGAAATCAGAATAGATTTATTCTAATTCAGTCAGTCATATCAGGCAGTTTAGAAACGATCATGTTACCTGGTATAAACGGTTTGAGAAGATCTACTTGTGATCATGTCATTGAGTCACTGTAGAAATTCTGGCCTGTTTATTGAAGGTTTGTTACTGTTGTTTTGCTTCTGTCTTCCAGAGCAAATCCTGAGCAACATCAAGCAGGAGTACAAGCGCATGCAGAAGAGGAGACACCTGGAGAGCAGCTTCCAGCCGACAGACTCCTGCTGCCCCCTCGACTCACAGCCACACTCCTCCATCAGCTGCACAGCCACACTGCCAGGTACAGCACAAACCCTGCTCTGCTCCTCCTGGAAATGCAGGCGGGCCCTGTCCTGTCAGTTGCTGTGAAGTGGTCACTTCTTGATGTTGTCCTGCCCTGATTTGATCCAAACTTCTCTGGGCCCGCCACTGTTTCATAATAAACCAAAAATATATTTAAACTTCTCATTCTAACAGAAAAGGTCTTTAAAGTTGTGTTTTGGGCCATTGATTTGACAAAGTATCTGTCAAACGAACTAAAACTGAAAGTGCAATATAGCTCAATCCCCTTCTCAAGTCTGTTTTCACTGCGCATTTCAAAGCAAAGCGCACACTTTGTTCACCCGATCGGCTCGTGATCGTGAGCTTCATTTCTGCACGTGCTGTGAGTTTAGCACGCATTTGGGAACGCAACGGCCACCAGTTATGCTTTATTTTCATACATTTGTATATTTTCCAATATTTCAGTGGGCAGATGATTAGAACATTTCACTTAGATTTGTAACGAGACACATTTGTAAACTCGTTTTCACAGAAGCTGGAGTTTTCCATCAAAATAAAAGCTTAAGGGTTTGTCTCTCGCAAGTGTAGAAATGCAGGATGAAAGTACTGGAATTTCCCCGCTGTAGTGTAAAGCTAAATAATATACCTATGAAATATTCATTTTCATTTGTTGCACGGCAATTGTTTTACAACATATGGCTATTACTGTCATAGGAATAGTAATAATGATGATATAAAATGATTATTATTATTATTATTATTACAGTCTAATTGTTTGGCTTCCTAAAACAGCAGTGTGAATGTAATTTAGACCGAGACACAACTATAAAGAGGGTTGAAGGGTTAAAGTTCAGGTACAATTCAGTCAACTTTTTTCTTTGCTCATTTTGCACACTGAACATTAGTTAGAGGTTCAAAGCTGTTAATGTTGAACTCTCAAAGTGCACCAGATGAATTCAGCTTTAAAATGTACAAAAGTTTAATCCATAGGGCATACGCCCTGAACGCCCCACAGGGACAGAAGTTCACCCACCACAGTCTCACAAAATCCTTTGGGAAACAGCAGTATGTACTGCATTCCAAACAACATAGATGATGCCTTCCTTCATTGAGTTGTTAAGAGGGGAAAACACTGAAGTACCGAAGGGTGAAAGTGCACGTTTTTCCTGTGCAATAAAGCCTTGCATTTAGCTTTAACCGTCAGACTTTATATACTGTGGATTTTATGTACTTTTGGATGTTTGTGTGTAACTGGCAGCAAGCAGAGTGTCGGTCAATCCCGATTCAGAGTCCTTGAAGAGAGACTTGCAGTGCATCAGGAGAATTATCGTTACACACTGGTGTCACCAGTATCAGTGTAACGAAATGCTGTCAGGCTTGTTCATGAGTGCTCTTCACGTCTCTTCCAGGCGCGTCCTCTGGATCGGCGTCCCCCTCCAGACGCGAGCAGCCGCTGTTCACGCTGAAGCAGGTGGGCATGATCTGCGAGCGTCTGCTGAAGGAGCGCGAGGAGAAGGTGCGGGAGGAGTACGATGAGATCTTGACCACCAAACTCGCAGGTATCAGCCGTCCCGACAAAACCCAGCTCGAGCGGCCCTGTGGAGGCTTTTGTTTGTTTGATGGAGTCTTTTTCTTTTTGCCTTTGCAGAGCAGTACGATGCTTTTGTGAAGTTCACCCATGACCAGCTGATGAGGCGGTTCGGGGAGCAGCCGGCCAGCTGTATGTATGCTCTCGTCTTGTGCGTGTTGATTAGGGATGCACCGAAATGAAAATTCTTAGCCGAAGCCGAACAAAATAAAACACTGGGCCACAGGCCGAATATCGAATTTTTTTTTTTTTTTTTTCCCCCATGTATTTTGCCAGTATTTTTCACCATTGCCTAAATTAAATAGCCAAAATGTGCTTTGTCTTGCTTTTCAAAGAAAACATCAATTAGTAAACAACAATTTAGAAATATTTAACACTGAACATGCTAGCAGACATTATACCAACAAAGCACAGTTTAACTTAAAATTAATAAGTTGGTCAAATAAAAATATTTTTTCGGCATTTTTGAGACCCCCTTCTTGAATCAGGCATGTGATTGGCTAAAGACAAAAAAAGAAGGAAAACTGTGCACTTTGAGCAGCAAATCAGCATATTAGAATGATTTCTGAAGATCATGTGACACTGAAGACTGGAGTAATGATGCTGAAAATACAGCTGCAGATCACAGCAATCACTTTTAATTCCAGTTAAATGCCTTTTAATTTTCAGCAATTACATTTTAACAGATATATTCACATACAAAACAGTTATTTTAAATTGTAATAATATTTCACAATATTACTGTTTTTGTATTTTTACTGTACAAATAAACGCAGCCTTGCTGAGCAGAAGAGACTTCGTTTAAAACATTAGAATATATTACAGATCCCAATTTGAACAGTGTGTGAATATGTGACCCTGGACCACAAAACCAGTCTTAAGTGTCAACTTTTCAAAATTGAGATTTATACATCACCTGAAAGCTGAATAAATCAGCTTTCCATTGATGTATGGTTTGTTAGGATAGGACAATATTTGGCCGAGATACAACTATTTGAATATCTGGAATCTGAGGGTGCAAAAAAATCTAAATATTGAGAAAATCTCCTTTAAAGTTGTTCAAATGATGTTCTTAGCAATGCATATTACTAATCAAAAATGAAGTTTTGATATATTTATGGTAAGAAATTTACAAAATATCTTCATGGAACATGATCTTTAATTACTATCCTTATAATTTTTGGCATAAAAAATAAATGGATAATTTTGACCCATAAAATGTATTTTTGGCTATTGCTACAAATATACCCGTGCTACTTAAGACTGCTTTTGTGGTCCAGGGTCACATATAATAAATGTATTAATAGAGCTATTGTAATTATTATCGTTATCGTCTTTTTTTGTTTTTTACAGAACAACAGTAAAATTACAATACTGCCATTTATGAATGGTGATCTAGTTTTTGCTTTTTCTCAGCTTTTATTATCCGCATGAAGTCCTCGGTGCTTATTGTTGAGAACAGCGAATTTCTAAATGATTCTCATTACGAATTTGGGAAGATGTTTGTCGCACGCATCACATTGTCACATGCCTTCATAAAAATGTCACCGAGTAAACACACAAACATGTGAAAACATACCATTCTGCAGTTTTCCTAATCATTTAAGGCTATTTTGAGAATGCAGTCATGAGATGCAGTGCTAAACGTGCTTGTAATGATTTTGTGTCTTTCTCAGACAGTTTTAATGCTTCCACACTGCGTTTAAATAAAGCGTGCACGCATCTTGCTTTACGCTGGTTGCTATTTGATCACGTCCCCAAAAATGTACAGTATATTCGGTCTTTGTGCTTATTCGGCCGAACACCAAAGAACCCAATCATTTGGTTTGCCAGAGATTCGGTGCATCCGCAGTGTTGACGTAGTGCTCTGTGTTTTGCTGACGATGGCTGTGCTTCTGCAGATGTGTCCTGAGCGGCGTCAGACGTGGTGGTGTCCTGTGGTTGGTGGCGTGCTCTAGTGGATCTCCTGACACTCAGAATAGGTCCAGCTGGGTTTCCAGCAGTGCCAATCGCATCTTTCCCCCGCTGGGCACAGAGTTTGTGTCAGGCTTCTGTCAGTGCGTAACCACTCTCTCTCTCTCTGCAGCGGCTGAGTGCTTCCTGCCCTCCTCAATACACCTCTGCAACTATTACTCAAATCAGTGGCTCTTGTGTCTCTTACTGAACCCTGGATATTTATTAGGCTTTGACGATGCCTTTTATACTGTCACTTGTCATTTCATCCTCTTTTTTTATGTTTGATTTTGTAAAATGCCTTTTTTTCGCTGCAAAAGACGTCGATTGCCATGATAAATGTGAGACGGTGTGTGAGGGAGACTGCTGTTCATAGCTTTGTGTAAATACATCCTGGCTTTCATCTGGAGTTTTCATGTACAAATCAAATACTGCATTTATTTTGATTGGAGTCTGTTTTCATGCTTTGTATTTATTTTTGTTTATTTTGTAATTTTTTTTTTTTGCCCCTTTCCTCTGCATTATGGTTTTATTGCTCCTGTAGTTTAAATGACTTATGTTGGGAAAGTATACAAATAAAATGTTTACATAACTGGTGTTCTTTCTTGAACTGTAAGTGCACTTTAGATGGGATAATTTGGGATTGCTAATGTGCCTGGCTTAACCAGTCAGTGCCTAAACCGACACCTATTTAGCTTCACTTGACATTGTTTCAGATGAATGGGGTTCCAGGTGCACCAAACTAGAACAGTTGATGTAGTCTGCCAGAGGATTTTTTTTTTATTCTGTCTCTACTGGTTAATGTAGAATGAACTATTAGGGGAGTCTGGGGTCATGCAGTCCTGGAAGAAAATGCATCAATCTGGTGCTCCTTGAGAACTCAATATTAAGAGCTGCAACCCATTTTCAGTGTCCAAATTAAACAGAGCAAGACGTCTTTGCTTTGACTTCTACCTGGACTTTAAAGTGGACTCAAACCAGCTTTTAGTTGTAGTAGTGTCTTATTCCACAAGGAACCCAATCAGTTTTAGTATATTAATAATACTTTTATAGTTAATAAAATGTCTTATCTCTAAGATGGTAATATATTACTATTACAACACAACTGCGCTGTAAACATAAAACAAGCAAAACACATCGTTAAATATAGGTTACAATTCATAACTGAATGTGATGGTTCACCCTAAAATGAAAATTGATAAAAGAGCTGATAAAAACATCACAATAGTCCACACCACTCCAGTCCATCAATTAATGCCTTGCTGTGTTTGTAACAAACAAAACCATCACTAAGACGTTTTTAACTCAAATCCAAGTCCATAAAAACGCTTCCTCCAGTGAAAAAGTCCGTCCATCTGTTGTCTCTCACATATTTGTTTCGAGCTGTTTTGTCTTGTAAACAGTGCTTGATCTGTGCAGATTTCTCTCCTGATTCAGACCACAATACTTTTTCACTGGAGGGAGTGTTATTATGGATTATGGACTTATGTATTTGAGTTAAAAACATCTTGATGGATTTGTTTGAGCTTTTGTCTTCTCCAGATGTGAACTGATGGACTGGAGTGGTGTGGATTATTGTGATGTTTTTATCAGCTGTTTGGACTCTCATTCTGACGGCACCCATTCACTACAGAGCATCCATTGCTGAGACACTGATGCAATGACACATTTCTCCAAAACTGATGAAGAAACAAACTCATCCTAATTTCAGATAGCCTGAGGGTGAGCAGATTTTCAGCAGATTTTTATTTTTGTGCAAACTATTTCTTGAACTGAGCAGATTTCTTCATATTAGGCATATGATTAAGAGTCAATGTGTGCATGTTCTAAAATAAAGATTATTTGCAAATTGATCTTCTAGTTCTTTTACTGTTAGTTTAACATTTATTTTTACTTGTCAAATGCCACATGTAGACACTGTAAGGAGTGAAATGATCTCCTCATGAAGCCAAAACTCAGGAACTCTCACAAAACAGATGCCATGCAGTAAAACCATATACTAATCTGGGGAAGGGATCTCCAAAGGGATCTCTTTGGTCATTTACGACCCCCTTTTCCCTCTGCCCTCTCTGCCTCTCCCTCTTTTCCCCCAAAAGCTTTCACTCAGAGTTCATTAAGAATATGTAACACATCATGTATCTTGTGAACCTGTTGTTTTTCCCCTTCATGTTTAGTATTGTTCTAAAGGTCTCAATTTCACAGTAGTCACTTTTAAGTTGAATACTTCAGTGAATTCTGTGCTTCTGTTGTGGGCGGTCTCTTTTCAAAATCTGATCAACATTGCTCTACATTAGGTGTGACCATTTGGGGCAGGAGAGCAGCTCCAAAGACTTCTCATCCCTCATATGCAGATGTAATCTGTTTGGGGCCGAGAATACATTTTTATGCCCTTTTGTTCTGGTAGTATTTATGGGAAAGTTACAAATCAGTCAGGAAGCCCGTAGTGTGTTGTGTGTCTCTACACTGATACTATGTATTGTCTAAGGTCAGGTATGCACTTCATTATTAGTGGGTGCTTGCAGAATGCAAGGCACTCACTATTGTTATTCGTCATACTTATTATTATTATTATTTACTTTATTCCTTGAAAGTTTGGCGTAACTCCTCCCGCAGCTTCTGTCACAGACCACAGATGAGGGCGTCCAAATGAAGTGGGGGTTGGGGAGTAATTGTGCTATGACTTTTATAGCGCGATCGGGGGTACAGTGTTAACCCCAGGAAGCAATGACAAAAATCCCATTGACAACATTGAAACAAACTTTTGTGAGTCAAAGCTCAGACGGATTTCACAGAAACTTGTGATTTGCCACATTTGAAGGCTGGTGGGCTCATAACCCAAACATACCTCACAATGGGAGTGGTTGCCTGAGGGCAGGAGCTACTAAAATTTCCCATTGACTTACTATGGAGCAGACGGCCCATGAAATGCATGCGTTTCACCTACTGTAGTATGATGATTTTGTGGTGAACATAGCTCTGGATCACAGTGTCATAGAGACAAGGGTAGGGCTCATTTTATGTTTGACCAATCAATCTCTCAGGATCACTGAAGCTATCAAACACGCCCTAGCAACCATTTACAGAACACCTTAACAGCAAGTTCCATAGACATCCATTGAAAGAGATTAAAGGGATATCTCTGGACTGAATTGTCATAGAAACATGGGGTGGTCTCTGTTTGACTCAGGGCAGCAAACAGCCAATCATGAATCACCTCAACACTTCCTAGCCTCTACAACCATTGTCCGAGCACCTTAGCAACCAAAATCCAAGAAGATATCTTCATTCTATGAATATACTGAGCATGGGAGTTGGTTTATATAATTCATACTGACAAGAAGCCTTTGGAGTTCGGATTGGCAGCTACCAGCCACTCCTAACAACCAAACAGAGTACCCTAGCAACCAAAATCCAAAGAGGGATATCTTCCATTCTGAATGTCACAGAGAAATACGATTGCGGATTATATCATTCATACTGACAAAGGCAGCTGGGAGAGATTTCAACATTGGCAGCTGCCAGAAGCAACTCCTAGCAGCCAAATAGAGTACCCTAGCAACCAAAATCCAAGAGGGATATCTTCCATTCTGAATGTCACAGAGGCATGGGAGTTGGTTTATGTCATACATACTGACAAGCAGCCTTTGGAGTTTCATGATTGGCAGCTGCCAAGCCACTCCCTAGCAACCAAACAGAGTACCCTAGCAACTAAAATCCAAAGAGGGATATCTTCCATTCTGAATGTCACAGAGAAATGGGAGTTGGTTTATATCATTCATAGTGACAAGAAGCCTTTGGAGTTTCATCATTGGCAGCTGCCAAGCAACTCCATAGCAACCAAACAGAGTACCCTAGCAACCAAAATCCAAAGAGGGATATCTTCAATTCTGAATGTCACAGAGGCATGGGAGTTGGTTTATTTCATACATACTGACAAGCAGCCTTTGGAGTTTCATGATTGGCAGCTGCCAAGCCACTCCCTAGCAACCAAACAGAGTACCCTAGCAACCAAAATCCAAAGAGGGATATCTTCCATTCTGAATGTCACAGAGAAATGGGAGTTGGTTTATATCATTCATAGTGACAAGAAGCAGCTCTGGAGTTTATTGATTGGCAGCTGCCAAGCCACTCCCTAGCAACCAAACAGAGTACCCTAGCAACTAAAATCCAAAGAGGGATATCTTCCATTCTGAATGTCACAGAGAAATGGGAGTTGGTTTATATCATTCATAGTGACAAGAAGCCTTTGGAGTTTCATCATTGGCAGCTGCCAAGCAACTCCATAGCAACCAAACAGAGTACCCTAGCAACCAAAATCCAAAGAGGGATATCTTCAATTCTGAATGTCACAGAGGCATGGGAGTTGGTTTATGTCATACATACTGACAAGCAGCCTTTGGAGTTTCATGATTGGCAGCTGCCAAGCCACTCCAGAGTACCCTAGCAACCAAAATCCAAAGAGGGATATCTTCCATTCTGAATGTCACAGAGAAATGGGAGTTGGTTTATATCATTCATAGTGACAAGAAGCCTTTGGAGTTTCATCATTGGCAGCTGCCAAGCCACTCCCTAGCAACCAAACAGAGTACCCTAGCAACCAAAATCCAAAGAGGGATATCTTCCATTCTGAATGTCACAGAGGCATGGGAGTTGGTTTATATCATTCATAGTGACAAGAAGCCTTTGCAGTTTCATCTTAGCAACCGAGTGGCGAGTTTTGCCACTGCAAGCACCCACTCACATTTTCTTCAGGAAATGTACATTCTAGTTATTATTATTTTCTTCTTCTTTCTTCCGCCGAAAGTTTGGCGCGTAACTCCTCCCGCAGCTTTTGTCACAGACCCACGAATGAGGCGTCAAATCGTGCGGATTATTCGGGAATGGTGTGCTATGACTTTTATAAGCGATCGGGGGTACGGTGTTCGCCCCAGGGGCGAAAAAGCGGCCCAAAAATCCCATTGACTTAACATTGCGACAAACTTTGACGAGTCATAGCTCAGAGCGAGGATTTGACAGAAACTTGTGATTTGCCACATTTGAAGAGGCTGGCAGGCTCTGTAAGAACATACCTCACAATGGGGTAAAAGTTGCACCCCTGGGGGGCAGGAGCTGCCCAAAATTTCCCATTGACTTACTATGGAGCAGGACGGCCCAAGAAATGCATGCGTTTCACCTACTATGGTAAAATTGCATAGGGATTTTGTATTGAACATAGCTCTGGATCACAGTGTCATAGAGACAAGGGGCGGCTCATTTTACTCAGACTGACCAATCAATCTCAGGATCATTGTGTGAAGCTATCAAGCCACGCCCTAGTAACCATTTTAAGCACCCTAGCAACAAAGTTCCATAGACATCCATTGAAAGAGATTAAAGGGATATCTCCGGACTAATTGTCATAGAAACATGAGGGTGGTCTCATTGACTCGGGGCAGCAAACAGCCAATCATGAATCACCTCGACACTTCCTAGCCCCTCCCTAGCAACCATTGTCGAGCACCTTAGCAACCAAACAGAGTACCCTAGCAACTAAAATCCAAAGAGGGATATCTTCCATTCTGAATGTCACAGAGGCATGGGAGTTGGTTTATGTCATACATACTGACAAGCAGCCTTTGGAGTTTCATGATTGGCAGCTGCCAAGCCACTCCCTAGCAACCAAACAGAGTACCCTAGCAACTAAAATCCAAAGAGGGATATCTTCCATTCTGAATGTCACAGACGCATGGGAGTTGGATTATATCATTCATACTGACAAGAAGCCTTTGGAATTTCATCATTGGCAGCTGCCAAGCAACTCCATAGCAACCAAATAGAGTACCCTAGCAACCAAAATCCAAAGAGGGATATCTTCCATTCTGAATGTCACAGAGGCATGGGAGTTGGTTTATATCATTCATAGTGACAAGAAGCCTTTGCAGTTTCATCATTGGCAGCTGCCAAGCAACTCCATAGCAACCAAACAGAGTACCCTAGCAACCTTACAAACACACGAATACACTATATATCAGCACCAGAACATTGTACAGGCATGGGGGTGACCTCTTTTGTTTTGGGTGAGTAACCACTCTGTGAATATCTACATGGTAACTGTGTAACCACACCCTAGAAACCGTTACAGCCACCTAGCAACCATATTGCAACATATAGAAGCCATATTTCAGCTCCATAACATCGTACAGACATGGTTGTTGGCTCGTATGCAATCATGTACAACACCCTAGCAACCGAGTGGCGAGTTTTGCCACTGCAAGCACCCACTCACATTTTCTTCAGGAAATGTACATTCTAGTTCAAAAATGTAATTGTGTTAAACACATTGTGCCCATAGAGCACACTGTATAGTTGTTTGTGTTTCTACATGTGCATTGTTCACATAGACTAGTTAAGATTATTCTTTAAAAACTCATGACTGCTTTGCTGTAAGTGTTCTTTGGAATACTTGGGTAAAAGGTTGTTGATGCGATGCATTTTAGACCGTGTGTAAACTAATATACAATCGACATCTGTGATCAGTTTTTAATTATAAATATTGTCTAAATTTAATGATCACTTGAAATTGGAGTCAGATTAAAAACGGAGCTAAAATTTAAACCAAATCCTGATAAATTCAGAAGCGCAAGTAAGGCCAAATACGCATTAACCCTTCGACCAGGCCGCTGGATTCCGCTTTTGGGCACTTTATTGACAGAATAATTATAGATGCTTTTAGCTTCAGATGTCAAATCTTGATACCAATCTCCATGCAAAAATGCTGTAAATAAAGTAGTGCTGTCACCACCAAATTCTAATATAATTTTATAAGTTTTATAATGAAATTCTATACTTCTACAATATCAATTTTTAGTTTAACTCTTGATGCTTTTCTACGGTGCCCGGGAGGGGTCGTCTTCGGTTCACTTAGTTTTGTCGTGGCCACGAGATATTAATTCGCGGGAACTTCATATTAACTCGTGGAAACGTGATATTATGTCGTGGCCTCGAGATGCTATGTTGAGGGAACGACATTTTTCTCGTGGCCATGAGTTTAATGTGTAAACAAACTTACGTGACCATAGCAACCCGGGATTATCAGATATGGATAAAACATTTTTATTAACATTAAACATTTCATTTAATATTTGTATAATAGTATTATTATTATTAGGTTATATTAACTTGTAAGGGCTATATTTTTATATTGATTTCATATATAATATTTTATTATTTCCCCTTTCAATTCATGTATCTCTTTACCTAATTAATGTTCTGTATAATTATGCTAATTTGCTACCATATATTTTGCAAATACTGCAAACACCTGACAATTATGCCACAACTTTATGATTGTAGGCTATTTATGCCAGTGCGTGATGATAAATGAGCATGTTGTGTTTTCATTTACAAATGAAACTACGTGAAAGATTGATTAATTCCTCAATGAAACACTAGGCAGTAGGCTATAATATTAATAATTATTAATTCGCAGAAAAAAAGAAATATTGGCTATAAATTCTAGTCAGCATAATCGAAGCTTTATGTCGAGCATTTACAGTAGGCTTATTTACAAAACCGTTCAGAACGTTATGTAAAGAGATCGAAATGAAGGGGAAAAATGAATATAAAATATAATAATTGGCTAATAATAATATAATAATAATATACAAATATTACGTAAAAAGACAATCAGTTAATGGACACACACAGCTAGTAAGACTGATGGATAAAAATGTTTTCTTGTAGGTCTATTTTATTTTATGTACTTTATGTAACATTTAGCCTATTTGTGATCATTGGAATGCTGGTTACATTCGCGTGCAATTGCCTACAGTCCTGTAGCCTATGGTCAATATAATAATTTAATTATGTAATAATATCTATAATAATTAATAATATTTTCTTAATTCAAAATAAAATATTAATGAATCTCTGATAATCCCGGTTGCTATGGTCACGTAGGTTTGTGTACACATTAAACTCATGGCCACGAGAAATGGATGTCGTTCCCTCAACATAGCATCTCAAGGCCACGACATAAGGATGTCATTACCTCGACAAAACGATCTCCATGACATAATATCACGTTCCCACGAGTTAATATCTCGTGGCCACGACAAAACAGGCTGCATTCGAAAACTTAGGCACCTGCCTTGCTGCCTCGCTGCCTCATGAGGCAATGACTTTGCAGGCAGCGTTTATGCACGAAGGCACCTCACGAAACTTATTTCGGACAGGCTTCTAAGGCAGCATAATGGTTTAACGACCTACAACAAAATAGAATGAGTTTTGGTGATAACTAAACGAATATTTAATTACTATAATACTCATTTCTCGCTAGAAATAACATCAAAAGTGCAAAAAGTTAGACAGAAATATACATTTACACAAATACTAACCACCAGCGCAACTTCCATGCGCCATCTTTATTTTTAGCTCAACCGTCTAAGATGGGTACTTTGGGATTGTGCAGGACTATCAAAGGCAGCGAAGGACATCATGCTGCCTTAAAAATAAGTCAGATGAAGGTATCTCATGAGACAGGAAGTGAAGATAACTTTGGATTCGGACATGCCTTGATGCCTTCCTGCCTTGGAATGGAGGCAGCATTTTTCAGTTTTCGGATGCAGCCTAAAGCCGGGCTCACACTGTGCGATCTTTTAAAAGTCCTTTAGGATTGTACTTATCAGACTGTACGAACATGATGATCATGTCACACTATGGGATCTCAGTTGTCATTAATGTCAGTCAGACTGTACGACAGTCAAGACGAGGTAAAAACCTGTGCGCGCAAGAAAACTTGTCTGGAGTTTTATATTATCTACCCATACACGCCTAGTGACTGCGAACTGCAATGCATGCAGGAACAAAATGTTGGCTATCATGAAAAGTATATGAACGGCGGCAATACCGGCGTATTTAAGAAGAATAGTGTATGCAGCTCTACCCACCCACATGAAAACAGCGGCGCAACCAGTGTTTATATAGAAAAGGCAACATATCAGATGAATACCGTGAGCGGAGGACGCTGATAGAATAATTCTCTAGCATTAATTCTGCTCATAGCTTGTCTTGAAAAACGGAGACAGTTTGACATTCATCGTAGGGGTAGTCACACTTGCAGGACTTTGCGCCAAATCTTCTGACACTGCCAGAATTTTGTCGGAGGTGAAATCTGATCGCAACAGCCATTAATCGGCTGTCGGTGAACATGTCAAACCAGCGATCAAAGACTACAGATTTTAGCCTAGGATTATAGGAATCTTTTAGGATTTTCAAAATTTGTCTCAGACGACCAAATCGTGGCCAAAATCGCACAGTGTGAGCCGGGCTTAAGTGAACCGAAGATGACCCCTCCCGGGCACCGTACTTTTCAACAAGAAGAGGGATGAAAAGGGAAAAGGATAGCACTTCATCTTTTGTTTCGATATGTTAACAGAGATGACAAGATGAGATCAGACAATCTTACTCTCTGAATCGGTCACAAAATATTCCCACACTAAGATTAACATAAATAAAAATCATAAAGTTATGGATACCTGTGTCTCTGTGCTTTGAAGCGCCTGGTGACTTTTATTTTGAAAAGGCGTGGAGTAATGCCAGTATCTGACTTCAAGCGCGTGTTCTCACAGTAGGCGCTGCTCCATGCCTTTTCATCGTGATGAGGATCGTGTGAGTTTTTCTGCGGCTCATGGCGTGTTTCTTCAGGAGGAGCGTCGCGTTGCAGGTTGGTCAGTCTGACTGAGCTTTCAGCTGATCTCTGACACAGCGCAGGATCTGATCGCTCTGCTTGTTTTGCAGCTCGCAAAGGTGTGTGGACTGTCTGAAGAGGTGTTTATCCCGCTCATCTCTGCAGTGCCGGTGTCAAAGAAACAGTAAGAGCAGCACTCAAACACCTGCTCACCCTATAAACCTCTACACTGAGAATAAGTGTGGGGGAAACGCGTTACTTTTAAATGTACCTCTAAATATTTGAAAAAGTAACTCCACAGATATTTTATAGATAAGTAACGCAAGTTACATTGATTTCCCATTTACTCCTGTCTCAGTGTTGAGAGAAATCAGGAGTGCAGAGGATCTTCATTCATTCATTCATTCATTCATTTCACTTTTGGTGTGAAAGGGCCTTTACAGTCACCAAAAATATAACTTGTGGGTTTTTTGTTATTAAAAAACAAATAAGCAAGTCCAGCCCAATAACAAAAAGTAAAGCAAAAGTAAATTAATGCATAGCTTTACGTAAAAAGTAACGCAATTAGTTACTTTTTTTATAGAGTAATGTGATATTGTAACGCATTGCTTTGAAAGTAACTTTCCCTGATACTGCTTATTGTCACTTTAATTACACTGAACAAAATTATAAACGCAACACTTTTGTTTTTGCCCCCATTTTTCATGAGCTGAACTCAAAGATCTAAGACTTTTTCTATGTACACAAAAGGCCTATTTCTCTCAAATATTGTTCACAAATCTGTCTAAATCTGTGTTGTTTAAGCACTTCTTCTTTGCGAGATAATCCATCACCTCACAGGTGTGGCATATCAGATGCTGATTAGACAGCATGATTATTGCAGGTGTGCCTTAGGCTGTACAATAAAGGCCACTCTAAAATGTGCAGTTTTACTGTATTGGGGGGTCCGAAAACCAGTCAGTATCTGGTGTGACCACTATTTGCCTCATGCAGTGCAACACATCTCCTTCGCATAGAGTTGATCAGGTTGTTGATTGTGGCCTGTGGGATGTTGGTCCACTCCTCTTCGATGGCTGTGTGAAGTTGCTGGATATTGGCAGGAACTGGAACACACTGTCGTATACGCCGATCCAGAGCATCCCAAACATGCTCAATGGGTGACATGTCCGGTGAGTATGCTGGCCATGCAAGAACTGGGATGTTTTCAGCTTCCAGGAATTGTGTACAGATCCTTGCAACATGGGGCCGTGCATTATCATGCTGCAACATGAGGTGATGGTCATGGATGAATGGCACAACAATGGGCCTCAGGATCTCATCACGGTATCTCTGTGCATTCAAAATGCCATCAATAAAATGCACCTGTGTTCGTTGTCCATAACATACACCATAATCCCACCGCCACCATGGGCCACTCAATCCACAATGTTGACATCAGCAAACCGCTCACCCACACAATGCCATACACGCTGTCTGCCATCTGCCCTGTAGAGTGAAAACCGGGATTCATCTGAGAAGAGAACACCTCTCCAAAGTGCCAGACGCCATCGAATGTGAGCATTTGCCCACTCAAGTCGGTTACAACGATGAACTGCAGTCAGGTCAAGACCCCGATGAGGACGACGAGCATGCAGATGAGCTTCCCTCAGATGGTTTCTGAAAGTTTGTGCAGAAATTCTTTGGTTATGCAAACCGATTGTTGCAGCAGCTGTCCGGGTGGCTGGTCTCAGACAATCTTCGAGGTGAAGATGCTGGATGTGGAGGTCCTGGGCTGGTGTGGTTACACGTGGTCTGTGGTTGTGAGGCCGGTTGAATGTACTGACAAATTCTCTGAAACGCCTTTGGAGATGGCTTATGGTAGAGAAACGAACATTCAATTCATGGGCAACGGCTCTGGTGGACATTCCTGCATTCAGCATGCCAATTGCATGCTCCCTCAAAACTTGCGACATCTGTGGCATTGTGCTGTGTGATAAAACTACACATTTTAGAGTGTCCTTTTATTGTGGCCAGCCTAAGGCACACCTGTGCAATAATCATGCTGTCTAATCAGCATCTTGATATGCCACACCTGTGAGGTGGATGAATTATCTCGACAAAGGAGAAGTGCTCACTGACACAGATTTAGACAGATTTGTGAACAATATTTGAAAGAAATAGGCCTTTTGTGTACATAGAAAAAGTCTTAGATCTTTGAGTTCAGCTCATGAAAAATGGGGGCAAAAACAAAAGTGTTGCGTTTATAATTTTGTTCAGTGTAAAAAGCAGGATGTGATGATGATGATGAATATGAGTATGTGTCATCCAGAGCTCATACATGCTCTTCAGTCACATTCAGGACAGGGTTTCTGCTAGTTTTAAAATGGTATTCCACAAAGGAAGGCCTAAAAAGTCTTAAATTCATAGTCATGGTATTGAATTTAGTATATTCTGCCAAAAATAAAAATAAAATAAAAAAATCTTCAGAAGCTTTTTTTTTTGTAAAATTAATTAAAAAGTAATGGAGATCAGTTGGAAGTTGTATTTTCAAACTTTGAAGTGTTGCTAATACGGCTCTTTTTCTGCTCTTCAGACATTTACATTTAGAGAACATATTGATATTTTGTGCTCCCTTTAACTTTTTACTATGCTGTAAAAAAGTCTTAAATGTACTTTCATAAATCGTGCAGAAACCCTGGTCTGAATGTCATGCATTAAAAGCCGAAAGCCAGCACACTGTCTGACTGATGAGGAGTTTTTGTCTCAGGTCTGCCTCTGATCTGCGTGTGTCAGTGAACAGTCTGGTGCAGAATGGAGCGGTTGCTGCTGATGGAGACCTGCAGACCAAAACACAAGCGCTGGCCAATCAGGTGAGCCTCACGTGAAGACAGTAGAGCGGCGCTCAGATATCAGAACTCAAGTTCATTATAGGAAAATAAGCAAAAATTTTCATAGGAGCATTTATTAAGCTCCGTGTGACAGACGTGACACTTCAAGCTGCGTCTGTTTTGATGAGCTCAGTGAATGTTATCGTGAATGGCAGTGTGAGGAGTCTGAGGACTGTTATGGTTGTGATTTTCATGACTCTCTTGGATGTGTGTGTCTCTGTGACTGCTCTGCTCCAGATGAAACGGGACGCTGTAGTGGAGGAGGTCATCGCTGGTCGAGGAGTGATTCACTTCAGATTAAACAAACTCCTCTTGGCACAGGTGAACAGACACTCCTGAATCACTGCTCATGTGTATAATGACTTTAGCCTGGGCTGAAGTGTGTAGATATATTACAGTAATATGTTTGTCTTTTTGTGGTTTGACAGCTTGAATGAAGCCAGTGTTACACTATATTGCCAAAAGTATTGGGTCGCCCCCTTCTAATGAACAGGTTTGACTACTTTGTAATTCTGTAGGTACAAATCTTAATGCCGGCATATAATGATATTCTAGAATTGTGCTTCTAATATTATAGCAACAGTTTGGACAGGACCCTTTTCTATTCTAACAACACCAATGCCTCTGTGTATAAGACAAGGTTCAAAGAAAATGATTGATTGAGTCAGTGTGGAAGAACTTGACTGGTGTAAAACCAAGTCCTAATCCCAGTTGAACACTGGCTCTGGTGTGACTGTAAATGCAGACCTTGAGCAAAAACTCATCACCAAACACCAATGACTTGTACCACACTATGAACAAAAGTATTGGGACACCTTCTTTTGAACAGAAAATGCACTTCCGATCTGTGGCAACAACTTGATGGGAACATAATTCATGTATTTAAAATTCTGTTTCCATCTCTGTTGCAGCAGTTTTGGAAATGTCTAAAATGACGAACCCATATATGCAAGTCGTGGTGTTTTGGTGATGAGTTTTTGACTCAAGGTCTGCATTTACAGTCCTAATGTGTAACAGGATTAGGACAATTTATGCGGGCCGGTCAAGTTCTTCCGCGCGACTCAATCAATCATTTTTCTTTTTGAACTGCTAATATATACACAGAGGCGGTGTCATGTTAAATTAGAGGGTCCCCATAATCCCGGGGCTGTTTAACATAATATTAAGAAACATGATTTTCTAGAATATCATTATATGCTTTAACATTAGTAATTTCTATGAGTACAAATCTTAAAGTAGTCAAACCTGTTCATTAGAAGGGGGCGACCCAATACTTTTGGCAATATAG
Organism: Tor tambroides; assembly: GCA_021397915.2. Taxonomy (NCBI): domain Eukaryota; kingdom Metazoa; phylum Chordata; class Actinopteri; order Cypriniformes; family Cyprinidae; genus Tor; species Tor tambroides. Next base: position 6,625 of record JAFVLL020025043.1, on the reverse strand, counting down.
TGTATGTATTGCCTTTAATGTTGGCATGAAATGAAAATGTTATTTTATAAATGCATATTATAGATCTGTGAATGATTCGTCTGCGCCTGTTTCATTTTTTTCATGTTTTGAGCAGTGTTGGGGGTAAGGCATTACAAGTAATATGCGAGTTATGTAATCAGATTACTTTTTCAAGCAACTAGTAAAATAACACATTACTTTTAAATTTACAACTATCTGAGTTACAACTTCAAGTAAGTGAAGCAAGTTAACTTTGTTTTCCCATTTATTCATATTATGAGAGAAATCGGGATTGAGTTGCAGAGGCACTTCCTTCAGATTGAGGCTCATTAATTTCACTTTTGGTGTGAAAGGGCCTTTACAGGCAGCAAAAATGTAACTTTTGTGTGTTTTTTTTTTTTGTTATTAAAAAAACAAATAAGGAAGCCAGCCCAAGTGACAAAAAGTAACATAATGTGTTACTTTCCATAAAAAGTAACTAAGTAATGCAATTAGTTACTTTTTTATGGACTAATGCAATATTGTAATGCGTTACGTTTAAAAGGTAATTGTCCCAACACTGGTTTTGACCATAATAAGTTTAATCAGAATGTCGGTGAAAGTCAGTCTTGTCTCTGGTGACATATACAGTCTGTCTGCTGTAACTCATCTGAAGAAAAGATCTGTCGCTGCTTCCGTGTCATCGTGACGTTTTCTTCTGATTAAAGTGTGTCTGGATGTGTCTCACTCTCTGTGTTTCAGAAACTCTTAGAGCAGCTGTGTTCAGAGCCGGACGGGTTTGGCGTGAAGAGTGAGCTTCTGTGCCATCTTCAGGGAGGAAGGACACTGGTGGAGTTCAGGTGGGTTCATTCACAGTTTTCAGTCATGTGACCGGCACAGACACCTGGAGGCCCAAATATCCACACAACCGCAGCACAGGCCTGTCACCTTTCCATCTGTTTCAAGACAAGAATATTTAGATCACCTCTCAAAAGAAAAAAACACAGCAATATGTGAACTGTGTTTTGGGCACTTGTGATTCACGTGCAGCACCTGCTGCTGGGACTTTCAGCAGGACTTTCAAAAACACTTAATGTACTGAGACTTCAATTTAAAAGATCAATATCAGTATATACATACAATTGCAATCAAAATTATTCAACCCTCAAGAGACTATAATCCAGAATGTTTAAAATAGCAGTTAAGTGGCATATTAAAAGTGATAATGTCATTATATAATATAACACAGAATTTTTTTGTAATACAGCTATGTAATAATTATTTAACACTGCTGTTTGTAAGTCACATATTTGGCTGAAATTGTGCTAAAACAAAAAGAAGTTTTTGGAAACTCTTCAACAAGGTTTAATTTGCTTGAGATGTTACACATACATAAGTATGGTCAAATCAAAGACTACGGAGAATAAAGAGTTTTGTGAAATTAGACGGTCTGTGGCTCCAAGAAGACACTTGCGGCCAGATTTACTAACAGCTTGCAGCAGCGCAGACCATCTTTTGGCTTTAAAATAGTGCTGTCAGGTTATACTAAAGTCGTTCAGTGAAGAATTAGCGCTGAAAAGGCGTGGGCACGGTTATTTTTGCGCCTGGCCTTATTGAATATGCATTTGTAGGAGTTTCCCTTTCAGACACTAAATTTACGGGAGGAGAGTGTTAAAATGAATTACGCAACGAGATTTACTAACGTTGCGCTCGTCAAATTACTGGTGTTTGCGCCATTATTTAACGCCCTTGCGCTGCTCTTGATAGTTTGCGCTGGTCATTATGGAAATGATCTGGCTGCGTCTGGAAGTTGTGAACTGAATTGTACCAAAAAACCTTTGAGGGCATTGAAAACAAAGCATGAAATGTTTGATCAGAGCAACTAGGAAGAGCAAGGCGACCTGGTGAAAGGAGGAAAAAACATTTCAATGCAGAGAATAAGAAGTCGTCTGAACGAAACATGGTCTTCATGTCAAGACCCCTGGATGAATGGCACTCTTGACCAAGAGTTGGGATACAGCTGTGGAGCTCTGGAAGAATGTTTTATGAAATCATGTGACTGATATTGATGATCAATAGACTCTCCAGCCATCCTGTGTATAGTATAACTCTAAATCTACCGAGGTTTGGTTCAGTCTAGGCCTGTTCAGTCTTCAGATTCTCATTCACAATACTTGGTGCAATTTAAAGAAAGCAGTGATCTGAGAGTAAAGAGGAGACAGAAGCTCTTAGACGCAACTTTAACTGGAGGTTATAAAGAATAAAAGATTCTCTGTGAAGTTGAACTTTTGGGGGTTGAATAGTTTTGTAAATGAATGTTTAGAGCCAATTAGCTCATCAATCAGCTCACTTCTCAGAATTGCTAAAAGTGTATTAATAAACTTATTTCTATAATCGTTTACTGATGCCTTTGTTGAACTGTCAAAATGTCTTGCAAGGGGGTTGAGTAATTTTAATTGCAACTGTAAATATACTATTCATCATTGGTAAGGTGTATTAGAATTTGGTGTTTTAATAGCTCTGTCTTAATACATTAGTACATTAGTGCAAACCAGATATAAATGAAGGAAAGCTTTGATTTGCCATGTCACGTTAGCTTACAGCGTGTTCTGATGTAGCTGTGGCTCTGTGGTGTTATATGCTGAACTCTCTGTGCTTTAGTTCTCCAAACATCGCTAAGAAATTTCACGCCGGACACCTGCGCTCCACTATGATCGGTAAGGTCATCGCTCTGTTAAAATAGTTCTTCGAATGTCAAATTTAATGCATTCCTGTTAAACTCAGTCACCAGCAGAGGGAGTACTGGTGTTAGGGATAGTCTTAGGTTGATTATTTGCAGAACAGATGTTAAATTATGACCTCTGTTTCTTTTGTAGGAAACTTCATTGCCAACCTAAAGAGAGCCTTGGGGAAAGAGGTCATTCGAGTCAATTATTTGGGCGACTGGGGAATGCAGTTTGGTTAGTTACCTGTTAGCATTATTAACCTAGAGAAGTTGCACATGTGACCCTGGAAAACAGAACCAGTCATAAGGGTTAATTTTTTGAAATTGAGTTTTACACATCATCTGAAAGCTGAATAAATAATTCAAAAAAATCGCCTTTAAAGTTGTCCAAATGAAGTTCTTAGCAATGCATATTACTAATCAAAAATGACGTTTTGATATATTTACAGTAGGAAATTTACTAAATATCTTCATGGAACATGATCTTTACTTAATATCCTAATGATTTTTGGCATAAAAGAAAAATGGATCATTGTGACCCATACAATGTATTTTTGGCTATCGCTACAAACATACCTGTGCTGCTTAAGACTGCTTTTGTGCTCCAGGATCACACGTGACTTGCATGTACTGCTGAAAAAGGCCTGGTTTGAGTCGTGTCTGGTGTTTGCAGGTCTGCTGGGCGCAGGCTTTGAGCGCTTCGGCTCTCAGGAGAAGCTGAGGACGCAGCCGCTGGAGCACCTGTTTGAGGTCTGCTCTTAAACAGAGGTCTGTGTGAGTTTAGTTTGCACCGGCCCAGCGCTCAGATCTGTGTGTTTTCTCGCTGTGGGCCGCAGGTGTATGTTCAGGTGAACCGCGAGGCGGAGCGCGATGACGGCGTGCGTTCAGCAGCCGCAGAGTTCTTCAGGCGTCTGGAGCGGCGCGAGGATCAGGCCCTGGCGCTCTGGAGACAGCTTCGGGAGATCACAGTGGACGAATATAAACGCATCTATCAGGTAATATCAGCTCTCATTCGTGAGGATTTATGTGCTCATATCTGGGAGTGCCTGAGCTCAAAACTCAACCGCATGCGATGGTTGAGCGTTGTGTTGTCAAGTTTATCCTTTATGCAAAAACACTGTTTACATCACTTTAATGTGCATTTTAACTAATGCAAAACTCTAGATATTCAGTCTTTGCCTAATGCATTAAATTATGCCAATTTTATGCACATTTTTAAAATCACATTTCAGGTGTTTCCGTTCAGGATTTCTTATGCACGCTTAAAAAGACCCATGCTCTCTGACAGCAACTGGATATTTGAAACTGATTAATATTGAACAAATTCCAGGTGCATGTGGGTTTTTCTTAAATCTCTCTCTCAAACTCTTAACTTCAGTTTATTTTGATGTGTAATGTTGAACAGTAAAACAGCAAGGCAGGATTCATGAAGCCGCATGTATCAACAGAACTCCTTGAAAGAGTTAACAGAGGCTCTGAATGTGTGTCAAAATACTGAGCATAACTCGCAATAATCATTTTGAGTTGCTTTGACCCAGAAACACATTGCTAATGATATAATTATGCTTAAACTCTGTCCTAAAAGCCTATTATTATGACAACAGCATTTAAACATACGGGGCCTTAAAAAGTCTTTAGTCACCCTTCGCAAATTAAGCCCTTAAAAAGAGCAGGAAGTCTTAAATTCATGGCAGTAAATGTTGCATGCTTTGCATAAAAATAAAGATATTCTTCAGTATTTTTGTCATTTTCCAACATAAATATCCATATGTTCTTAAATCAAGATACATTTAGTTGAGATGCAAAATTAAACCATGAAATCTTGTTTTCTGAGAAACTGAATACAGTTGAGTGAGTTTACATAACAAATATCTGTCAATGGGGAATGTAAGTTGTTTTCTTTTCTTTTTTTTTTGTTGACGGTGTCTGCTCTCTCAGCGTTTAGGAGTTCACTTTGACCATTACTCTGGAGAGGCTTTTCATCACAGTCAAACCCAGAATGTGCTGGACGAGCTGATGGCCAAAGGACTCTTAAAGACCACTGAGTACAATATCACTTCTTATTCTGACAGTAAATAAAACCTGGAGACATTTGGATAGCAGAAAGCTTTTCCTGTTCTCCAAAAACACTGGAGCCTAAATTTAAGATTTCTGTATTTGAATTGCATATAACATTTCCATTTATTTGGATTACACAGTTTTAACATAAACAATCTAGAGACCTTGAAGGAATAGTTCACCCAGAAATGGAAATGCGCTGAAAATCTGCTCACCCTCAGGCTATCTAAGATTAGGATGAGTTTGTTTCTTCTTCAGATTTGGAGAAATGTGTCTCTGCATCAGTGTCTCAGCAGTGGATGCTCTGCAGTGAATGGGTGCCGTCAGAATGAGAGTCTAAACAGCTGATAAAAACATCACAATAATCCACACCACTCCAGTCCATCAGTTAACATCTGGAGGAGACAAAAGCTGAAACAAATCCAGCATTAATATTTTTAACTCAAATGCAAGTCCATAATAACGCTTCCTCCAGTGAAAAAGTGTTCTGGTCTGAATCAGGAGAGAAATCTGCACAGATCAAGTAGTTTACACAAGACAAAACAGCTCTAAACAAATATGTGAGAGACAACAGGAGATGGACTTTTTTACTGGATTATTGATTATGTACTCCTTGTTTTTGTGTGAACTATTCCTTTAAAGGACACATTTGTCAGTCAGACATGAAATGAGAAAGTCATGGTCTGGTTTGCTGTGGTAACTGCCTGTGATTGGTTGTTGTACAGGAAGGGCACAGGTGTGGTGGATCTGTCTGGAGCGGGCGACATGTCGTCTTACTCCACACTGGTGCGCAGTGATGGGACGTCTCTGTACATCACCAGGTGTGCCACACACCTCTCTGACCCACACACACACACACACCTGTGAGTTTACAGAGTCACAGAGAGGCCTCTCCTGCGTAACGTGTGTCATTTCTGTTTGTTTCAGAGACGTCGCAGCTGCACTGGACAGGAAGCAGAGGTTCGGCTTTGATGAGATGATCTATGTGGTAAGAATCGTCTGAAATCACTGCTGAACCACACGACTCTTTCACTCTCTGCATCAGCTCTGCTCTCCTTCCCTCTTTAAGACAGATAAGAGTCAGACCAGCCACTTCCAGCAGCTCTTTCACATCCTGCTGGCCATGGGACACCAGTGGGCAGAGAGGTATACACACACGCACACACACGCACACACACACACACACACACACACACCAGTGGGCAGAGAGGTACACACACACACACACACCAGTGGGCAGAGAGGTACACACACACGCACACACACACACCAGTAAAACAATGTAAAATATTTTCTTGAGGTTCCCCCTGAGATTTTAAGTTAATATTTCAACACATTCACATGTTCACAGTTCTCTATTACATATTCATGCTTCTTTATATTGGTTAATGGTTACTTACATGTAAACACATAAAATATCAAATCTTTTTTATAATTTATGTTTTTTAGGTAGTTATATTTAGATGTGTTTTTATTGTAAAATTATTTATATATAGGGCTGCACCGCTTGGCCAAAAGTTTATGCTATCTATTATTTGGTCATATATTGTGATTGTGATATTAAGCGTTAAAACGCTCAAGCTTTTAACATGTCAAATCCTTAAGCTTTTATTCTGGCAGATTACTGGTGAAACTTCTGCACACAAAAATGTTGAAAATTATGCAAATGTGAATGTAACCTTGAACTCAGCGCCAGGAGAGATGCAGCATTTACTGTGTCTCAAGTGTCAATTTTTCAAAATTGAGATTTCTACATCATCTGAAAGCCGAATAAATAATCTTTCCATTGATGTATGGTTTGTTAGGATTGGACAATATTTGGCTGAGATACAACTATTTGAAAATCTGGAATCTGAGGGTGCA
>JAFVLL020025042.1:0-26385 GCA_021397915.2 Tor tambroides | reverse complement strand
GTGTCAAAGCAGGGAATAGTGTTTATAGTTTAGGGAAATGGGTGTGCTTTTTGAAAAATGGCGTTATGGTTTTGAAATTTTAGTTCAAAAGCCTGATTATAGTGTTTTAGCAATCGAGAAAAACTGTAATCAATTAAAACTAAATAGAAATGTTACAAAAACAACAAAAAAAACATTAAAAATCACAGAAGCATGTAACAAAATTACTAAAACTTGAACTAAAATTTCAAATAAAAGCTAATTCAATATATCAACAAAACTATAATAGGAATATTATTTTTATTTTTTATTTATTTCTCTCTTTAAAAAATTATTTTTGTTTTATCTCTGTTGTTTTGTCCTGTATTGAGTGATGTGTAAGTTCAAAACTATAATAGTATATAAATACTACAATATACTATTTTTAGTATCGAGATACTGATTTTTTTTTTAAATATTTTGTTTATATTTCAATTTTAGTAAAAGTTTTAATTTTGATGTTTTTCTCTTTTTTATTAGTTTTTGTTGTTTTTAAATGTCTATAGTTTTTATTAATTTTATTTCATTTTTAGTTATTTTAGTACATCAAGATAAACTAAATGAAAAATGTTGAAATAAAATAAGTTTTTAATGTTTTTAAGTAAGTTAACATTTCCTTCTTTCAAAAGTAATGAAATAATTGTTTCATTGTTTTAGTTTGTTAATTATAATAATTTATTCTATTTTATTTTATTTTTCATTTCTGACTAGTTTTGTCCTGTATTGTGTGATGTATAAGTAAAAAAAAAACAAAAAAACATATACATAATATAAATATTAGTATATACATAATACTTAATGAAATTTTTACAATCATTGAGATACTTTTATAGTTTTGTTAATTTTGATTTTTGGTATATTTTCTGTTTACATTTCAATTTTACTAAAAGTTTTAATTTTGATGTATTTTTTGCCTTTTTTTATTAGTTTTTGCTGTTTTTAAATGTCTATAGTTTTTATTAATTATTTCAGTTTTAGTTATTTTAGTACATCAAGATAAACTAAATGAAAAATGATGAAATAAATTATTTTTAATATTGAATTTTTATTTCAGTTAACATTTTCTTTCTTTCAAGTAATGTATAATTTATTATAATAAATAAATAATTTATTTATTGTTATATTATTTGTTGATTTATGTTTTTAGTTTTGTTAACTATAATAACCCTCCTCCTCCTCCTCTGTTGTTCCTCACAGGTGTATCTGCTGGTTCTGAGCGTCTCCACCTTGAGTCTCCTCCTCGCGCCGGTCTTATGGAGAGCTGCTACGCTCAAATGCATCCCGCGGACGGAAAGAAACCCGCTGACCTGAGCAGCGCTGCGCTAGAATGACGCGTCTCGCATTAATGCATCATATTGATGACAAACAGAAGGACAGAGCTTTAATATATGAAATATTTTCACAGGAATGAAAGAAAAGGGCACAGCTTGTGAACGGAAGACTCTGGCTTTTATAACGTGTCATCATGTCTGTTATAATATGTTATATATGACCAAACGTTATTTATTTGTGTAATACGTGCCTTGAAATGAGCTGATGTCAGCAGACGAGGCAAACAATGCACCTGTTACGAAGCTTTCACACTCCGAAGACGATTGACAGCAGAAGATCTAAAGCTTAACTGTATTCATTCATGATTCATGCTGAAGTTGAACTCTTAAGCACAAGGTGGCGGTTCTTTAGTGGGACGATGAGTTAAATTAATCATCATAACTGGAATATTCTGAATCATGTCTCTGCACTGTTTATTCTCAATCAGGATCAGAAAATACTATTAAAAACCTCACTTCAGTCATTGAGAGTTTTCTTTATTTGGTTTATGAGTGACTACATTGAAGGATATGAGATTTTTGTGAATTTATATATAGGGTTAAAACCACAGAACATACTATAACATGATCAAACAATAAATGACATACATAAAATCAAAGGAACAGACAAATGTATGTATGTGCTATATATAATGATAAGCAACAAAGAAGCCAAATTAAATATAAAAGTAAATATGCTAATTGTAAACATGTTACAGGTCAAACCAATCCAAGTCTATTCGTCAGTTGTGCGCATGTGCACAATTTTAAATCTTAAAATGTGTGTGTGTGTGTGTGTGTGTGCGCGCATTTACAAACAGACATATTCAGTAAAATAACAGTAACAACACCTGAGGCAAAGTTCAGGCTGAGTGAAGTCCGAGTCGCGAACGAATCATTCTTTTAATGATTCGATCAAACCGATTCGCAAAAGACCCGACTGCAGCCTTTAAAAAATGTATCACATTTTAATAATACTAAAGTTTGTACGTTTATAATAATTTAGGGTGTTCGTCACATTGATTGAGCTTTCTTTAATTATGTTTTCTTTAATTATGTTTCTTTTTCTCACATTTCTGCCCAAAATTACGAGATTTACGAGTACAGAATTAGAATTAGGAGTTATTAATTGCGAGATATCCGAATTGTGAGATATAAAGTCGCAATTGCCCTTTTATATTTTCATTCAGACTTCTGTAGTAAAACGCCACGTTAACAGTTTTACAATAACTACGGTATTTTGTGTGTGAAGACTCAAGTGAATCAGTGATTCACTTGCGAACCGATTCGCTGAGATGACTCGGGATTTCCCAGAGGATTTCGATGCGTTACGTGTGGAGTTGTGAATGCGCGATGACGTCACCCAGCGCGTATCCAATCAGCGAGCGTCCTCGCAGGACACCGCCAAGCTTAGTTTGACTGCTGAAGCAGCTCGCGCAGACGCTGCGATTCTGACGCGATAAATACAGATTTTCTCCAAATAACTGTAAATATCGGCGCAAATTATGACGTTGCTGTGAGCGGGCTGGTTACGGTAAGAGAAACGGCGTGTGTTACGCAGTTTGTGAGTGTAACGTAAGTGGAAACGTTAGCTCGCTAGGTTAAGTTAGCTTAGCTGTAGCCGCGTCGAGCTAACGCGATATAGTTATCTAGTGAGGAGCGAACGACGCGTCTACAACGCGAGGTTAGCGACGCGAGGATGATTCGGACGAACGCAAGCTTAATTCGTTCATCTAAACAAAAAAACAAACAGAAACGAGTCAGAAAAGTGCGACTTCTGTGTATGTTTACATTACGCGCGTTATTCCCTGAGAGCTCATAATATTCATCTTAATCTAGTAAACATAAGCTTAAGTTTATTAAGTATGCGTTATATAACTTCATATCTGGCTGTGTGAGAGTTGGTTTATATTTTGAGCAAATGTAGGTCACACAGTTCAGTCATTAGTAATGTGTTTGTACAGTTGTCACTGTATTCTCATTAGCTTCCAGTGTTTTTAACATTTCTCCTTTGTTTGAACGCGAACACAAAGCATTTGTCTGTTTTTAGGCTCTTAATGATTCATTTGGTCGACGGAAAGAGCTGTGTATAAAACCACAAGCCGTTTTACTGCTCAAATGCGACGGATTTCTGAGTAAAACAGGTTTTAGTGAGAAAATAACGTTGCTTTTGTTGATTGTGAATTAATTGGATGGTAAAAAGTAAATGCATTGCATTGGATTCGGTCTTTGTCTGAATATGTTTACTAAATATGACCAGGGCTTGATGACGTCAGCTGGAAGGAAAGTCGTTTCGGTGTTTTACTTTTTGAATAATGTGCCATAATTGTTAACATTGCCATCGTCATTGAACTATATACTAAAATGAGGTTTTAGTTGTAATAGAGTCAGTTTTGATTGCATGTTGTTGTTGTTTTTTTAGTTTGTCATGCAGATTGTTTCATGTTTAATATTTGTGTTTTCAGCTGAACTGCAGTCACAGACCAAAGACTGACCACACGCTCCGGTCACCGCACAGACATCATGGCAAAAGATGTGAGAATCGCACACATTTCAAGATTACACACTCAAACCTGTGTTTATTGCGGGGTTATTATAGTTTCCTAAAGCTGAAAGCCATTAAAACACTTGTTACTTGAAATAAAATATAAAAAGATTTTTATTTTAGCTAGCTTCCAAGACAATAATTATCTGTTGAATATAACTGAAATAAACATTTCTAAAACTATATAGCCTTAAAAAAACTGTACTAAAACTTACTCAAATTTAAAATGAAGATAAAAAGTATGTATACAAGGATAAAACTTCAGAATATTAATAAGAACTATAATTGTATCTCAATACTAAAATAAAGTAACACTGGTTTAATACTGCCTTTATTTCTTCGTTTGCATAAGTTTACAGTTATCTTTTACGTATCTAATTTACATTTGGCAATTTTGTATTGTGTTTTAGTCTGAATTGACCATTTAAGGAGGAAACTGTAAAACTCACATAAAAGTGTGGATGAAATCAAACAAATCTGACAGCACAGAAACAGCCTGATGATATAGTTATTCCTGATGTGAGACGTGACGATGCGTGATGTTCATGTTGAACTGAAACTGTGTGAGAGAGAGAGTGTGTGTGTGAGAGTGTGTGTGAGAGTGTGTGCGTGAGTGTGTGCGTGAGAGTGTGTGTGGTTCTTCATGCAGATGTGTACACACACACACACTCACTCACTGACACACACACACACACACACACACACATACTCACTCACTCACTCACTCACTGACACACACACACACATACTCACTCACTCACTCACTGACACACACACATACTCACTCATTCACTCACACACACACACACATACATACACACACACACTTACTCACATCTCTGTCGTCACGTGCTGTTATCAAAAGCTACAAGAATTGCACATTTAATTTCTCAATAGATTTCATTGAGGTTTCAGCTGAGGAGCTTGTTTAGACTGTTTCCGTGCTTACACCAGAGATTACTAGACACAACCAGCAGCCAATTAACTCATGTTGATGTTGATTCCAGCATATTTGATCATTATAATCTCAAAGAAGCCTTAAGGGAGAGTCATCTGCTCATGATTCTCTCTGATCCTCAGGCTGGACTCAAAGAAGCCAACGGAGAGATCAAGGTGTTTGTCAACCAGAATCTGAGTCCAGGGAAACGTGAGTACACACCAACCATCAGTCTGTGCAGTGCATGATGGGTAACGACACCTGATTCAGTAAGGCTCTTGTCAATAAGATAAGAAATCAATAAGATGATTTCAGTAGGAATTACAGTAATTACTATGCAAAATAAAACCATGAGGCTTTGTGGTCATAAAACCATTATTCCTCTTAACATGAGAGTAGTTTCATCCAGTACTTCCTGTTACAAGTACTCCACAATTCAAAAGGTTGAGGTCAGTAAGATTTTTTAAAATATTTTTATTCATCAAGGATGCATTTAATTGATCAAAAGTGACATTAAAGAAATTTATAATGTTCCAAAACATTTCTATTTCAAGTAAATGCTGTTCCTTTTAACTTTCTATTCATCTATAAATCATGAAAAATAAAATGCATCACAGTTTCCACAAAAATATTAGGCAGCACAACTGTTTTTAACATTGATAATAATCAGAAATGTTTCTTGAGCAGCAAATCAGCATATTAGAATGATTTCTGAAGATCATGTGACACTGAAGACTGGAGTAATGATGCTGAAAATACAGATTTGATCACAGAAATAAATTAATTTAACAGATATTCACATTTAAAAAAACAGCTGTTTTAGATTGTAATAATATTTCACAATTTTTTAATGTATTTTGATCATATAAAAGCAGCCTTGCTGAGCAGAAGGGACTTCTTTCAAAAACATTACAAATCTTACTTGAACCCAAGCTGTTGATAGTGTAGTTAAAGGATTCATTTTCTTAAATCACCTCAAATAACTCTCATTCTTGTTTAGAAGAATTAATAAGAGCACTTTAACAAAAACTAAAATTTGTTTTTGCTTTTGAAGTCTTTTTATTGTAGCTGCTTCACTGTAAACAAAACATCTGCTCATTTTAATCAACTGAGAATGAGTTAGTTAAACTAGTCCTTTTTGTGCTCATGTGGTGACTTCCAGACCTGCAGGAGTCGCTGTGATGAAACACTGCATATGTTGATCGGACTCATGAATATTAATGAAGTGTGTGTGTGCAGCTGTTCTGTCCTTCCTGACGGTTCACCCAGCATCAGTCACTGCAGTCAAACAGATTCTGCCCAGAACTCTCACCGCCGCTGGTGCTAATGTGCTGCCACACGTGGTAAGACGCTCACAATCAATACTCCATGTTTACTGAATCCTACTCTCGAGTCACATGACAACACACAGACCCCTCCCCTTGTCTCTGTGGCTTTAAGCCCTCCATTAACATTGTGTGAGGTGACCCATGAGAGTCTGTAAGCGGATCACGGAGCGCTGGAGTCAGCAGGATTACGCTCCTCATCATCCTATTATTACACACAGCACAGGTAGATGCGCTCAGGTGCTCAAACTGTACTCTGGTCTTCGGTCACACTGCTTGCAGGGCTGGGCGATTTAAAAAAAAAAAAAAAAAAAATTATTTAATATTTTGCCACGATTTTATTTAGTAGAAATCGAGGAATCGTGATTTTTGAATAGAGATATTACCAAACGTTAGAATTAGACACAATGATAAGTGAAGAGAAGACACATGTGACGTGTGTCATGAAAGAATGCAGTTTTGTGTTGACAAAGATGCAAGAAGATGGGAGTTGAACTTCTCTTAACTTGAGCGTTGTGTTTTTATAATGCCATGTCATGCATGGAAAGTGAGTGCAACAAACGCGTCCATGTTTACACAGAAAAAACAATGGAAAAGCAGAGCAATTGAATAAAGAACCTGTAAAGAACTACTACTGTATGTCTGATATTTCATGTTTGCATCATGGAGACAGACTGAAAGCTGCTGTTCATTGTTTTGCAGAACGTTTATAGTTATTAATAATCTACTGGAGTTATACCTTCAGTCATCCTGTTTTTTAAAGCATTATTTCTGAACATATAATATGTATAAGACAAGTTTGTACAAGACGTAGTTGTAGTTCATCCATCTTTTCTGCAAAGATATTTAACAAGTGATTTGTTTAACATTTACATCAAATTCTTAGAATAGAGTTTTCTTTAGAGGATTTATAAAGAAAAAGTTACTTGAATCATGTTGTTGTTACATTTTTAGTTGAATAGTTAAAAATCGAGAATCAGTCAAACGTTCTGAAAAAAATGTGTCCCTGCAGCACAAAAGCAGTCTTCAGCAGCACAGGTATATTTGTAGCAATAGCCAACAATACATTGTATGGGTCAAAATTATCCATTTTTGTTTTATGCCAAAAATCATTAGGATATTAAGATCATGTTCCATGAAGATATTTTGTTAATTTCCAACCGTAAATATATCAAAACTTAATTTCTGATTAGTAATATGTAGTGTTGTCACGGTACTAAAATTTCAGTATTCGGTACCAATACCAGTGAAAATCCACAGTTCTTGGTACCAAAGCAAAACACAAAAATATGCTAATTAAAAAAACCCACTATTTTTATTAAAGTCAAACAAAAATAAAATGTACAAAATCAATGCCACTCTTTATACTTAGTTGTGTTTCAGGTTTTTCCACAAGTAATAAAAGTATGAAAAACAGTAAACAAGTTTCACCCAAATTTAATTTGTCTTTTAATTAATTTAAACACATTTTATTTTTTTGGAAAATAAAGGGGATTTACTATTAAAATTAAAACATGGAAGAAATATTGTGTGATTATTTCTTAAAAAATAAAGCTTTATTAATTTATTAAACAGTAGTAGTATCACATACATTGTACTAAATAATAGTAATATATTTCTGGCACAATGTCTAAACCGAGCTTTTATTTTGACGGGTTGCGGTGAATACCTTTAAATTTCTGTGTGTATGTGATATGAGCTGGTTTTACTCAAATGAACTCAGTACTTAAAAAAAACCTGTTACCGTAACATTTTCATTTTTATAGTACTGACTTGGTCCCGAAGTACCGGGTCTTTTGACAACACTAGTAATATGGATTGCTAAGAACTTCATTTGAACAACTTTAAAGGAGATTTTTTTGCACCCTCAGATTCCAGATTTTCAAATAGTTGTATCTCAGCCAAATATTGTCCTATCCTAACAAACCATACATCAATGGAAAGCTTAGATGATGTAGAAATCTCAATTTAAAAAAAAAATTTTTAGTTTTGTGGTCCAGGGTCACATTTTGAGATTTTATTTTTTTGCCATATCGCCCAGCCCTAGTTGAGAGTCTCAGTGATGATGATGATGGTGATGAGTGTCTGTGTGTTTCTGCAGGTGATCAGCACTCCTCAGAGGAGCAGTGTCCCCGGTGGTGTCCTGTTGACCAGCCCGCACACGCCCACAACACACTTCCACACGCCACAGACCCAGACACAAGAGTCCTCGCCCTGGTCAACCGGGTTAGTTAACCCGTCTGCTCTCTCACAGCATCATCTGTGCACAAACATCCACAGTCAGGTGCATCTGAGATGATGATGATGATGACATCATTTAAAGGGACACTTCACCCAAAAATCAACATTCTGTCATCATTTACTCATCCTCAAGTTGTTTCAAACCTGAGTTTCTTTCTTCCTCTGTTTTGAGGAATGTGTGTAACCTAAGATTTGATGGTTAAAGGGGTCCATCTACTATTTGCTTACGCATATTCTTTAAAATATCTTTTATGTTACACAGAAGAAGCTGATTTGGAACAACATGAGGGTGAGTAAATGATGACACTGTTCATTTTTGGATGAAGTATGCCTGTTAATGCATCACTTATTATTCATGTGATCAGCAATGAAAAAAAAATCTAATTTTTCTGATAAAAATTGTGATTGCAATTTAAAAATTACAGGTTTGCTTACTTATACAGTAATGTGGCTATAGTTATTATTATTTAAATGGTTTATAATTACTCATCACTACTTTATTACCAAATAAAAACACATTTAGAATATTTTTTATTATATTTTATTTTACTGTAGAACAAAAATGGAGTATTTAAGATATAAAAAGTTTTTTTTTTTTTGCATTATAACTAAGGCTACAAACTAATATTTATGGCTTTATGTGCACATGATTTCTATGGATTTATATGCACATGAACTTTTTTTTAGTGTCACTCAGAGCAGATGTTTGTCTGGAGTAGCATTTACATTTTTGAATCAAGAAGCTGGAAAATGAAGACAGTGACACGCTTTGCTCTGCAACACACAGTGCACTTGTTTAGTTGAATAAAGTCCTGTGTGATTTGCTAATCACACTAAGCTATATCTTGTTTTCAGCTTGGTCTTGATTAATTGCGCAGCTCTCATCAGGATAAATGAAGCTGCTCAGCTGTCATGAGAATGTTTATCACTCACATGTTTGTCACAGCTGCTGCTTTCCATAAATAATCTACAAATTTGGATTAAATTGCAGTGTTGCATTAAATTTAGATTTTATGTAAAAACATACCATGTTGCACCATTACCAATCATATGAGAAAAATCATGAGTTTGCTCAGCAGCAGGTAAATATTGATATTTATTAGTGCTGTCAAATGATTAATTGTGATCCAAAATAAAAGTTTTTGTTTACATTGTGTGTGAACTGTTTATATTTATTATATATATATATAAATACAAACACATGCATGTATATATTTAAGAAAATGTTATGTTTATAAAATATATTTATGTATAATAAAAGAATATAAGTGTGTATGCATGGAAATATTTTAAAAATATATACTGTATGTGTGTGTATTTATATATACATAATAAATTTGCACAGTACACATAGCCTACATATGTTATTTAAGCAAAAAGTTTTATTTTGGATGTTTTTTGCACCTGTTCATGGAAATAGGCCTGTCATGATAACAGCTTTTTGTTGCGTGATATATTGCCCCAGAAATAATTGCGATAAACGATATTATTGTCATTTCAAGACATTTTATGCCACTGAATACATAATCATAATGTAACAGTATAATAATGCAAAAAGGCCTACACATTCAAATGACAACAAACTTTTAATTCTTAAGAATATTTAGATCATGGAAATTATCAAATTATTAGATACCTAACAATAAAAACTCGAATAAATAGTAAATAAACATTTTCTAACAAAAAGTGCAAAGTAACAGAAAAAAGTCAAATGCACAAAGAACGTGTTTTTCCCTGCACACTATTGCTGAAAAACAGATTTTATGCACAAAGGCACAGATCCCTAAACAAGGCCATATCTGCAGATTTGCAGATTGGTGTTTGGTGATGAGTTTTTGGCTCAAGGTCTGCATTTACAGTCACACCAGAGCCAGTGTTCAACTGGGATTAGGACTTGGTTTTATGTTCTTCCACACTGACTCAATCAATCATTTTCTTTTTGAACCTTGTCTTATACACAGAGGCATTGTCATGTTAGAATAGAAAAGGGTCCTGTCCAAACTGTTGCTATAATATTAGAAGCACACAATTTCCTAGAATATCATTATATGCTTTAACATTAAGATTTATACTCATAGAAATTACTAAAGTAGTCAAACCTGTTCATTAGAAGTTCCCATCATATAATATGACTGAATCACTCCTCTGGCAGGCGCAGCAGGAAGGGTGATAAGAACGGGAAGGGCTTGCGGCATTTCTCCATGAAAGTGTGTGAGAAGGTGCAGAAGAAAGTGGTGACGTCCTATAATGAAGTGGCAGATGAGCTGGTGGCCGAATTCAGCTCTGGAGACAACAACATCTCCCCAAACGATGCGGTCAGTCCCTAACCTCACGCTCACTTCCTGTCAGACAGAGGAACTTCCTGTCACTCACCCGTTCCTGTGCTTTCCGTTTAGATACTTTTTATTTTCTCCAGACATTAAGAAAAAGGAATTACTTAAGAAATGTTTACATGTACGCAAACAAAAAAAGAAAGGGCAGTTGTGGTAAAATACATTAAGAAAACGACAGTTTGACACACATAACAACAAACACAGTTCACATTCACATTGTAGCACTGTAAACACTTGGGCATGATCACATTATTTGGTATTACTCAAGAGTCAGTCCATTCTGATCTAAAAAAAAACAACGTAGGAAGGAGTCCCAGATCTTGTAAAAATATGTGACCCTGGACCACGAAACCAGTCATAAAGGTCAATTTTTTGAAAGTGAGATAAATAAATAATCTTTCCATTGATGTATGGTTTGTTAGGATAGGACAATATTTGAAAATCTGGAATCTGAGGGTGCAAAAAAATCTAAATATTGAGAAAATCACCTTTAAAGTTGTTCAAATGAAGTTCTTAGCAATGCATATTACTAATCAAAAATGAAGTTTTGATATATTTACAGTTGGAAATTTACAAAATATCTTCGTGGAACATGATCTTAATATCCTAATGATTTTTGGCATAAAAGAAAAATGGATAATTTTGACTCATACAATGTATTTTTGGCTATTGCTACAAATATACCTGTGCTGCTTAACACTGCTTTTGTGCTCCAGGGACACATATGTGTTCTCATTATGCAGTTATATTGGATTAGTTTGCAACGGTATTGATCGATAATGTTTGCACTTGAATTCATTTTCTCTGACATCCATCTGAAGATCATCAATCCAAGCCACTCGTGTGCTTTCTCCTCCAGCATGTCTACGATCAGAAGAACATTCGGCGACGGGTTTATGATGCTCTCAATGTCCTGATGGCCATGAACATCATCTCCAAAGACAAGAAGGAGATCAAATGGATCGGGTTCCCCACTAACTCAGCGCAGGAGTGTCAGGACCTGGAGGTCAGTCTGTGAGGAGTGTTGAGGCTTTCTGTTTGGTTTGTTTTCATGAACGCATGTAAACAAAGATCTGAGAAGAGATGATGCCAACCCCTCAGAGGACCTCAGATGATGAAAGTACTAAATATTCTGCTATGAGTTTGCAAAAAACTGCAGCATTCCTTTGCTATGAGCAGCACTGCTGTTAATAGTGTTTATGGTATGTTTGATTACATGTCATTAAGCAGAGGAGGACAGTAGTGAAGTATTTTGAAAGTACTTTTCAAATGTCTGAACTAGGTGTGTGCGATATATATGGTGTGCTAATGTGCGATTTGACATTGGAAATGAAGAGTGCCGTTTTTCTCCAAAAATTACCATGATTACAAATGTGATATTGATTTTTTAACTCAATAAACTACTATGTTTTAGACAGCATATTGCCTGTTTTTGCTCTATTTCACCAACAAATATAACTCCAAACAAAGCCACAGCACTGTTTTGCGTCTCTGAGCAACACGATGCTGTTTCGTTCCTGAATTAATCAATCGTTTAAATGATTCGGTTCAATCGAAATGAATCATTAACAGTGACTTGCTGCCACCTACTGGCAGTTTTAATTTCACATTTAGACTTTTTTTTTTTTTTTTTAATCATTTCAAATATCAGTATTCAGCATTTTATTATTATATCAAAACATTATTTATGCATATGTAATTGCAGGTGAAATGCATTCATGTCTTGCATTAAACAGTGTGTAAATACATCTAAATGCCACTTCAGATGCAGCTTCTGTGTTGATTTTGCCCAAATGTCTTATTATTCTAATTTGCTGATTAAATGTAAGAATTTGACTCATAATGGACAGTGGACACTTTTAGAAAAATGGCTTTATAAAGGTAAAAATGCCCATTAAATGTAAAAATCAGTTTAAACTTATTGGAAAAGATTAATTTCTATCAGTGTGAACTGACCACCACACAGAATATAAAGAATATCAAAAACTAGTCCTTAAGTCCTTAACACACTCAGCAAAATATCGTATAATTATCGTTATTGATAAAATCCCAGAAAATATTGAGATATTATTTTTTGTCAGTATTGCACACCCATAGTCTGTACTTTATCAGTGTTTTCCTTTAGAAAACTTTACTTCACAACATTCCAAAGTATAATATTACACTTTTTACTGCACTACGTTACATATTCAATATCATTTAAAACTTAATTACATTAGAAATCTAGTACTTTCTTACTTTTTCTCAAGTAAAAGTAATTCAAAGATTTACTTGAGTGTAAGAAAGAAGTACATTTTTAATGTTAAGTATTAAAGGTAAAAAAACAACAACTTTTATTTATGAAATGTAGTGCAGTAAAAAGTACAACATTATGCTTTGGAATGTAGTAAAAGTAAGTTTTCCGAAAAAAAAAATTACTCAGATAAAGTACAGATACTTTTCAAATTGACTTGAGTAAAGTAAAAATACTTCTACTGTCCACCTCTGTCATTAAGTAACTGCATGATTTTTACTGTACATTTTATATGGACATCAACTTGACAACTAGTCACCACTGATGAACTAGTACTAAATATAATGTAGAAACTTTCATTTTTTGTAAAGCTGCTTTGCAACGATTTGTATCGTGAAAAGCGCTATACACAGAAGCTTGAATTGAATTGAATGTGTTTTCTGTCCTGAAGGCTGAGCGTCAGAGACGACTGGAGAGAATCAAACACAAGCAGACTCAGCTGCAAGAGCTCATACTGCAGGTACAGTCTGTCACACCGAGCTTCTCATTCAGATCCATGAGTAAAGAAGATCATGTGAGGCTTTTGTTATATTGTTGTTTTTGCACAAAACTCAGAACTCAATTTTGATTTCAGCTTCCAATTTAATAAAACCATATATTTTTATATAATCAACATTTATTTACAGAAATGTTTTATTAATGTACAATGTTCCCATTAACTAAACAAAAAAATAAAAATTTGTGTAAAGTTCAGTTGCACAGTATTTTCATTACAATTAAGAACATTTACACCTCAACGTTCATTACAGATGTCTTATTTAATGGCATTTAGTTTGATAAAACAATACAAATAAAATTGTATAATAAATGTTTTTTGTAGACAATTTTCATAAAAACATTGTGCAATTTATTAAAAAAATTAATTACATTAAAGCCCCAAACTGTCGTTACAGATGTCTTATAACAGCATTTAGTTTGCTAAAACAATTAAAATAAAATCACAAAAAAAAGTTGTGTAGACACGTTTTCTTGATTTTCTGCACAATATTTTCATGGCAATTATGGACTTTTGAACAACAAATTATGTAAGTGTTAAGTTTGATAAAACAATATAAATGATTTTTTTTAAAGCAAGGACCACAATGGAAATAAGTTACTGTAACTTTATTGTGTTATCCGTGACAAGAAGGTTGTAACAGTGTAATGCTACTTTTGTGTCAAATAAACTCAACATGAAATATATATTTTTGTATTTTTTATTAATTGCACAATATTTGCGTGACAATTAAGCACATTTAAACTCTAAATTATCATTTTCATTTCAGGTATTTTATTTAACAGCATTTAGTTTGATAAAACAATGGAAATAAAATCAAATTATTATAATTTAAGTACAGTTAAACACATTTGAACCCTGCTCTTTTATTACAATTTTTTTCTTGTAATTTACTTTTATTTTGTTTTTGTTTTTTTGTTGTTTTTTTTTAGATAGTGTTAGTGTTTTATTTAGATTAAATTGACTAATAAAAATATATGTTCATTATGTAGTTTTGCTTTATCTGAAATGTTGTTGTTTTTTGTTGTTTTTTCAAAAATGAAGGCAAATCTCTTGATTTTGCCCAAATAAATGAATCAGTAACTGTGGAAACTGGTTTGTTTTTCCTCCTGCTGACTGTATGTGTCGCGCATACACCTGATGATCCCTGTTAGTCTGATTTCTTGTGTTTTGCAGCAAATCGCCTTTAAGAACCTGGTGCAGCGCAATCGTCAGGCGGAGCAGCAAAACAAGAGACCTCCACCTCCAAACACAGTCATCCACCTGCCCTTCATCATCGTCAACACCAGCAAGAGAACCGTCATCGACTGCAGCATCTCTAATGATAAGTGAGTGTGTGCTGTGTGTTCTGCTCAGGTTTAGGCCCTAGCCCGGCCCGTGTCCGACAGATAGTTTGTGCGGAGAGTGGAAGCTAAAGCGCACTTTGAAAGACATGGAGACGCCAGCGTGATCACTTGCTTTTTTTTCAGTGGAAACAACTTAAAATAGGCTACACTGTCATTTTTGCTCTTAAGGTAAGAGTAATACATAATTCGGAACTGTAAAGGGTCTACTTTCATTGGTGTGCAGTCACAATATCAACAAAGCATTGTGCTTTTGTAAAATAAAGAAAACAATCATGATGCGCTCTCTGCCGTCTCGGATTTGAACAGGAGCGCTTCACAAAAATGAACTGAAACTCAGCAAATACATGCCACACAGACATGACAAATATATTTATAGAAAGCTTTAAATTACTGCTTAATGAAATAAAACAAATGGAAAACAAAAAAACTCTCATCATAATCCGTAAAGTATTGTGCTCCTCTGTCTCTGACACAGAGCTTCTGTCTCCGCAGGTTTGAGTATCTCTTCAACTTCGACAGCATGTTTGAGATCCATGATGACGTGGAGGTGCTGAAGCGCATGGGCATGGCGTTTGGGCTGGAGTCGGGCCGCTGCAGCTCAGAGCAGCTGAAGATCGCCAAGACCCTCGTGCCCAAAGCCCTGCAGCCGTATGTCACAGGTCAGAACCCATTACAGTCAAACCAAAACTTATTCAGACACCTTCAGCGTTTCTCACATAATCACAGTTTATTGGCTGTAGTTTAGAAAATGGTAATAAAATATGACAAGAACTCAGAGTTAAACTGTCAGAACAAATGTGACCCTCAAGCACAAAACCAGTCATAAGGGCCAATTTTTTACAAATAATCTTTCCATTGATGTATGGTTTGTTAGGATCGGACAATATTTGAAAATCTGGAATCTGAGGGTGCAAAAAAAATCTAAATATTGAGAAAATCTCCTTTAAAGTTGTCCAAATGAAGTTCTTAGCAATGCATATTACTAATCAAAAATTAAGTTTTGATATATTTACGGTAGGAAATTTACTAAATATCTTCATGGAACGTGATCTTAATATCCTAATGATTTTTGTCATAAAAGAAAAATTGATAATTTTGACCCATACAATGTATTGTTGGCTATTGCTACAAATATACCCCAGTGACTTAAGACTGATTTTGTGCTCCAGGCTCACAAATTGATCTTGATAATGTCAGATAACTTTGATAGAAAGCTATGTAACAAAACATGGTCAGGTCAAAGGGTCAAATCAGATTTTTGCTCCAAAATTTTACTGGTAGTCCACTGTATGAAGAATTTTTGGGTATAATATGTCACAGTTTACTTTATTTTGCTCTCCTCACTTACATAAATCAACTGTAGTGTCCTGCACCCACTAGTAAAAAAAATATCAAAAATTATATCTGGTGTCTGAATCATTTTTGGTTTGACTGTATGTGAAGTTTTCAGAACTGATTTTCCTATTTATTTCTGTGAAGCAGCTTTGAATCAGTCTGTTGTATGAAGTGCTGTAGAAATCTGACTGAGCTTCATGTGCGAGTGAAACCTGATTTGTCTGTTATTGTAGAAATGGCGCAGGGCGCTATTAATCAGCTGATCGGAGAGCTGTCCCATGTGGCCACGTGAGTATCACATGATCATTTGAATGATGTAATTTGATAATTGTTCATTTGATAATTGGATTTAGGTGAAATTTAACTAGTGATGCACCGAAATAATTCTTGGCTTAAACTGAAAATTCAGGATGCACCAAAATCAAAAATTACACTTTATTTTATATATATATATATATATATATATATATATATTTCTTTTGTTCTTGAATAATTGTAATAATATTATTGCACTAATTTTTTTTCTTCACTAAAATTGAAGTTAAAGTTTTAGCTGAAAACTGAAACCAAAAATGCATTTTATTTAATAATCAATCAATTAATCAATGTTATTTAATAATCAACAAGTTGTAAATGCATTGAAATTGCACGAAAGGCAGTTTTTATGTCAACTCTTCAATAACAGAATTATGTTCTACTCTAATTTCTTGTTGAAATATAGAAATTTAAAGGATGGCGGGGCTGTAATAACTTGTTTTCATGACAGAGTTATTCAAACAATTATTAAATAATAAACAACAGGTGCAGTAAAAATATAATGAATGTGAAATATAGTGCATGTATTGATCTCAAGCTGTTTTGTTGACACTGATATAACTGATTTATCGATTACATGATTCATAATTGATTTCAGTAAGTTGTTTGTTTCTTCTGATGTTCAAACATGTTTATTTGCAGATTTAACTAGTAGTAAAATGGAAGAGATCATCGCTTCACTACAGTGATATGTCAGAAAAGAGTGTAAAAACACATTTATCAGTTGAACTTAGTGTTAAAAGTGACAACATGAAAGCTGAGATTATTAAAAGTAACAAAGCACAAAGATTGTTGGATGGCAGGAGCTACAGATAATTTTCAGTTAAGTTCAGGCATAAACTAAAAGGTTGATCTTGAGGTTTATGAATCCATATCAGTATCGATTAAAAACAACAAATGGATATTGTTAATCCAGCACTATCATCACATCATGCAATGATTTCAGCTCTTCAAAACGGCCCAAAAATGGCTGTTTCAGAGTCATATTATCAGTGCATCACAATGTTAAAGTATTCAGTCAATAACAAGAGTTTGTGTCTGCATCCAGTGATCGCGGCGCATCCAGCTCCAATGGATCGCACCACAGCAGCTCCAGAGTGGAGACGCCCACATCTTACATGGAGGATGAAGAGGATGATGATGATGAGGAGGAGGACTTTGATGAAGATGAGGACGATTAGGACAGATCTGGAGCTGCTGATGGTGATGGATTCAGAGTTTGCGCTCCAGATTCCCTTTGTTCCCCCAGTTCTTGTTTGAAGCTCCATATTGTGATCCTGCTGTGAGGATTCCCTCAAATGCTTCCCATAATTCTTCAGCTCAGTCTATTATCTTCAGTAGCTTATGAGCAGATAAGCTCGATTGATCGTCTTTGTGCTGCTGCTCCTGCTGGCGGCTCTAACTTCAGAGCTACCCGAGGACGTTTGTCTCGCCAAGGCTGAGTTTTCTACCCTGTTTTGTTGTGATTTGCTCTCATAGGCAGCTATTTTTGATATCAGAGCTTTTTTGGGACGTTTTTCGTGACGAATGGAGCTTTTCAATCACAGACGCTGTGAACACGAGATCAACAACTCCAAACAAACGTCCCACCTTTTTTGTACAATGTAACAAATACTAAAGAAATATACTTTTCTTATTCATGTATAGAAATTAAAACCGAAAGAATGATTTAAATGCTTGTGTGGTTTTGTTTTTGTGTCTGAGTGATGTGAACTGAACAGTGAAATAACGTTATTAGATGTTTGAGTGCATTTGTGAAAGATGAAATTAATATGCAATCATTATTTCTCTAGCAAAATATCAAACCTGCATGACCCTCATTCAAAAGATTGAGAAAAGAAAATTAGGAGTAAATAGCAAACAGTATGATTCATATTGTATCTTAATTTTTTATCATTTTAAGATAACTAAGGTATATATATAAATTTCCATTTAATGTCTAATCTTTAAAGGTAGTAAGATAAATATTTGTCTTTATAATCTTTGATATGAAAAACATGTTCATGTAGAGACTTGGCATCGGTTCATTGTGGATAAAACCCAAATCTGCATACGTTTTATTTTTCTTCTTGAATATTAAAGACATTAGTGAAACTTCACAGGCAAAAAGGATAATTAGTGAGGCTATATATGATGCATAGCTCTCATAGAAGCAAAATTCCTATTGTGTGGATTCCTCCTGGATTTCACCCATGAAAATTCACTAAACAATGATAGATGTGGCCGCACCTGTTTCTTTCCAGAACTTTTACTCTTATTGATCCTCTGTGATGGAACAGTGAAGTTGCTTAGATTACAGCGTTCCTGGAGAGGTCAAGCTGGTCTACCAGTTCTAAGCTGACACTAACCAACTAGTAGTTCAGCATACTAACCGTCTTGACCGGCTGGGATTTACCAGCAGGATATGAGCCTCTTGATCATCTTCATCCAGCTTTTCTTGTTTGACTTGTCAGAAGGCAATCACATCTTTGCGATGTGTTTCTGGCCGAATAACAGAAGTGCTAATTCTGCAATATTTTTCATGTTTTAGACATGTATTCACTTGGTGATGTTAATCAGTCGAGTGTCTACATGAGCTTCTCGAGTGTATGCATTCGGTCACTCATGTTCTGCAGAACCTCTAAGACTAAATGTGTCCCTGGAGCACAAAACCAGTGTTAAGTAGCGCGGTTATATTTGTAGCAATAGCCAAAAATACATTGTATGGGTCAAAATTATCCTTTTTAATTTTATGCCAAAAATCATTAGGATATTATGATTGTGTTCCATGAAGATATTTTGTAAGTTTCCTACCGTAAATATATCAAAATGTAATTTTTGATTAGTAATATGCATTGCTAAGAACTTCATTTGAACAACTTTAAAGGTGATTTTCTCAATATTTAGATTTTTTTGCTCCCTCAGATTCCAGATTTTCAAATATTGTCCTATCCTAACAAACCACACATCAATGGAAAGATTATTTATTCAGAAGATGTATAAATCTCAATTTCAAAAATTGACCGTTATGATTGATTTTGTGGTCCAGGGTCACAAATGTGCTTGAGTCATTTGACGAAGTAATTCTGAACTCTGAATTATAGGATGTTTGGAGTGTCATTGCAGCAGTGAGTGATGTTCTCGCTCCTCCACCAGTGAGAGGTGTTAACCTGAGGAAGGTATTATGGAGTTAGAGGATAAAGCCTTATGAAAGATGTTGAGTCAGGTGGATCCGTCTAAGGGTGTGTGTGCTGCAAGGCTTATCGTTCACTTTGACCGTCAGACTCAAGACATCGTGCTGGATCCATCGGTCACTATTCCTCTGCATCTGGACCTTCGGCATTTTCTCCAGTGGCCTTGTCCAGTCTCAAGGCGCTGAGCTCCAATGCTCTCGCTGTGACCCTTCAGCTTCCAGTTTCATCTTATTCTCTCTCCAAAAGTCCCAGTTTAGCTCCATTGC
Organism: Tor tambroides; assembly: GCA_021397915.2. Lineage (NCBI taxonomy): Eukaryota > Metazoa > Chordata > Actinopteri > Cypriniformes > Cyprinidae > Tor > Tor tambroides. Next base: position 6,452 of record JAFVLL020025042.1, on the reverse strand, counting down.
TTAAAAATGGACATCGGAGGCCTGACTACGGTTGTGGCCAACTCTGCTTACATTTCGGCTCGCGGCAGTTTTGACGGCACAGCCAACCCAGCGGCCAATCGAGACAAGAAGTTCCACGCCAAACTCAAGCTGCCCCACATCACGGTGTGCGAGGGTCTGAGAGAAACTCTGGATCTGCAGTTTAAGAGCATCTGTGTGGAGCAACCCATTGGTAAGCGACTCTTTCAAGAGTTTCTGGAAACCACCAACGAGTATAAAGGCCCTTGTCACCTCTGGAAGGACATCGAGGCGTATGACACCGCCGAGGATAAAGACCGAGCTCAGAAAGCCGCCAAAATCCTCCAGCGCTACATGGAGCCTTCAGCCAAGTACTTCTGCCCGTTTTTACCCGAGAACGACATCACCAAAGTGAAGGAGCGGCATGAGGAAGCGGCGGATGACCTGTTTGTGCAGATCCAAGTCAGCGTCTTTGACTTCCTCAAGGAGGTTCCCTTCACCTTCTATCTAGAGACCATGTACTTTAAGCGCTTTCTGCAGTGGAAATGGCTGGAGATGCAGCCGGTTGGTGAGGATTGGTTCCTGGATTTCCGTGTTCTGGGTAAAGGTGGATTCGGAGAGGTTTCCGCCTGTCAGATGAAGGCCACTGGGAAGCTGTACGCCTGCAAGAAACTCAACAAGAAGAGGCTGAAGAAGAGGAAAGGCTATGAGGTATGAAAGCAGCTCGGTTTGATTGGTTAGGAGGGTCTTTCTTGAGAAAAAACTTGCCATTCACTCTTAAAAATAAAGGTTCCACAAGGGTGTTTTTGCAGTGATGCCATAGAAGAACCATTTTTTGGTTCCCCAAAGAACCTTTCAGTGAACAGTTCCTAAAAGAACCATTTTGAAGAACATTTTAAAAATCTAAAGAACCTTTTTCGACTATGAAGAACCTTTTCTGCATTTGAAAGGTTCCATGGATGTCTAAGATTCTTCATAGAACCATTGATTCCAATAAAGAACCTTTATTTTTAAGAGTGTTGTGGACTTACTACCAAAGTGGTGAAGTATTATTACTCTGCTTTAAAAGTACTTTTCAAGTGTGCTTTATCAGTGTTTTTCTTTAGAAAACTTTACTTTCCAACATTCCAAAGCATAGTATTGTCATTTTTACTGCACTACGTTTCATATTAAATATCGAGGTGGACAGTATAGTGAAGTATTTTTACTCTGCTTTAAAAGTACTTTTCAAGTGTACTTTATCAGTGTTTTTCTTGAGAAAACTTTACTTCACAACATTCCAAAGCATAATATTGTACTTTTTACTGCACTACGTTTCACATTAAATATCATTTAATACTTCATTACATTAGAAATCTAGTACTTTTACTCAAGTAAAAGTAATTGAAAGATTTACTTGAGTACAAGGAAGTACTACATTTTTAATGTTCTTAAGTATTAAAGTTAAAAAAACAGCAACTTTTATTTATGAGATGTAGTGCCATAAAAAGTATGACATTATGCTTTGTAATGTAGTGAAGTAAATGTTTTCCAAAGAAAAACACTCTGATAAAGTGCAGATACTTTGTAAATTTACTTGAGTAAAGTAAAAATACTTCACTACTGTCCACTTCTGCTTACTACTAAGAGTTACAGTATCTGTTCAGATCATTGTAAATCTAAAGTTAATAATGTTGAATAGATTTATTGAGAGGTTAAATGACTAGTGGTACCCTGGTACTTTGGGCCTGAAATAAGTAAATATGATGTTTTTTGAGCGTCTTTGGCTTAGAGCAAAACCATTTGAGCTGCTCTTCCCACAAAGTTTATCAAATCTTCACCAAAATTGGTGCAGATAGTCTTTAGAACCTTACTGATAAAACAAATCACATAGATATTTGATATTCAAAAGCATGTGTTTTGAACTCAATAAATTCGACTGGGCGATCGCTTGTAAAAGTACAAACAATGGGCACATTTTTAGGCACAAATGGCACTTTTTACTCTTTCATTTATGGGTTATGATGTGTTTTTGAGAAGATGTCCAGGTTCATAGACATGCATTGCTAGGCTAGTAATGGTAACGCTTAGATAACAGGACGTGGATCCTGATTGACATGTTGGTTTTGTGCGATTAAGCAGCTCAGATGTGACATTGATGATGAAGGTGAAGGCTTTACTGTGGGTAATATGCTTTATTAGTGCTTCTCTCCAACAAAACTAAATTATGAAATGACCAAACATTCAAAATATGGTTGTGCTTTTATCAGTTTTGGACTGTTGACTGATTTCCGTTGGAATAAATGATGGAAACCTCCAGTGATGATAAAGGACATTGAGTGCAGCAGAGCGTCATGTTCCTCTTCATTCTTCACCAGTATTGATCAGATGTGCACGTGTTTGAGTGTTTGATGCATCTGTAAGCATCAGTCAGATGAGTGAACAGCGCTGTGGACCAGAGGCAGCATTAGAGCCAGTGAAGCTTTAGCGCTTTGGCCTTCAGCTCATTATGAAATGCAACTCCAACACATTTAATTATGGAACAGATTTGTTGTGGAAATCCTGGACAGGAAGAACACTAGAGATGATACTGACCGTACATGTGTCCTTGTGTGTAAATGTTGAACGCTGTCCATCATGAGTCCACAGATGATTCATTAGATGTTGATAATGAGCTCAGTCATAGTTACAAGCATGAAATCATCATTCACTGACAGATTATTGTGCTGTTTGGAAACAGTCGCTAAAGCATCATTAATGACGTGACTCTTCTGTAATGCATCAGTTGAGAAAGAGAAAACTGGGAAATGCATGCTGCGTGTGTCATTATGCATGAAATAAACTAGTGCATCTAGTGCATTGGTTCACATGAACATGTTATATACTGAGGATCTTATATATGTTTTGCTCTTTCTGCATGTATGCGTTCATCTGTAAAATATGCCATTATGTACAGTGGGGTCTAAATGTGTAATTTTTCTAATTTTCAATGTAAATTATATTAATAATAATTTGACTGAAAAATGAACATGAAAGAATCACATGATCTCTGGCACTGATGTGCTTATTTGATTTCACATCTGACTCTGATTACACTAGCAGTCAAAAGTTTTTGAACAGTAAGATTTTTAATGTTTTTAAAGAAGTCTCTTCTGCTCAGCAAGCCTGCATTTATTTGATCCAAAGTACAGCAAAAACAGACAAATTTTTGAAATATTTTTACTATTTAAAAATAACTGCGTTCTATTTGAATGTATTTTAAAATGTAATTTATTGCTGTGATTTCAAAGCTGTATTTTTAACATCATTACTCCAGTAACATGATCCTTCAAACATCATTCTAATATGCTGATTTGCTGCTCAAAAAACATTTATTATTATTATTATTATTATTATGTTGAAAACAGCAGAGTAGAAATTTTCAGGCTTCTTTGATGAATAGAAAGTTCTGAAGAACAGCATTTATCTGAAATAGAAATCTTTTGTAACATTATAAATGTATTTATCATCACTTTTGATCAATTTAAAGCATCCTTGCTAAATAAAAGTATAAAAAAAAAAATATATATATACTGACTCCAAGCTTTTGAATGGTATAGTGTATAATGTTACAAAAGCTTTTTATTTCAGATAAATGCTGATCTTTGGATCTTTCTATTCATCAAAGAATCCTGAAAAAAAGTATTCAACTGTTTTCAACATTGATAATAATCAGAAATGTTTCTTGAGCAGCAAATCAGTATATTAGAATGATTTCTGAAGATCATGTGACACTGAAGACTGGAGTAATGATGCTGAAAATACAGCTGCAGATCACAGAAATAAATTAGTTTTTAAAATATATTCAAATAGTAAACAGTTATTTTAAACAGTAAAAATATTTCTGAATGTTCCTGTTTTTGCTGTACTTTGGATCAAATAAATGCAGGCTTGGTGAGCAGAAGAGACTTCTTTAAAAACATTAAAAATCTTATGGTTCAAACACTTTTGACTGGTAGAGTATGTTCATGAGTGTTTGGTGCCGTTTGTTGATCAGGACTTTGTGAGTATGATGGTGTGTAGCTGAAGATCATCTGTCACTCTTGTGTTCTCAGGGTGCTATGGTGGAGAAAAGGATCCTGGCTCGAGTTCACAGTAGATTCATCGTGACGCTGGCTTATGCCTTCCAGACCAAAACAGAGCTGTGTCTGGTGATGACCATCATGAACGGAGGAGATCTGAGGTCCGTCACACACACAATGTATCATGGCCTTTCTGTTGTTACTGCTTGTATTCTAGCCAGATGCTTTTCTGGGTGTCTTTGGCCTATACTGACAGATTTAGAGAAAAACCATTTCAGCTGCTCTTTCCACAAAGCTCATCTGATCTTCACCAAATTTGGTGCAGATAGTCTTTAGAAGCTTACTGATTGAATAAATCTCTTAGATATTGGGTATTCAAAAGCATGTGTTTTGAACCCAATGAATTTACCTAGGCGATGGCTTGTATCACACCTGTGCATTCAGCTGTTCAGATGAAATCTAGAACTTGATCTTGAGCCCAATAGCTCAGGGCAGTAGTTTTATGACAGCGCCACCTACTGGTTTAATGTTAAGTCTCTACATAACCTTTGACCCATTAGTCCTGAAATGGCTCTGATGTACTTTGCTTTGCCTATGATTGCTGATTTCATATTTTATTTTATTTTGCTATTTTTTTAATCTAATTGAATTTTTCATGAATTTATGTAAACATTTTAAAGAGTCTCTGTCATTCTTTCACAGGTACCACATCTATAATGTGGATGAGAATAACCCAGGGTTTTCTGAAGCCAGAGCGAGTTATTATGCTGCTCAGATCATTCAAGGCATGGAGCATCTTCACCAGAAGAGAATCATCTACAGAGACCTGAAACCAGAAAATGTTCTGCTAGATAATGAAGGTGAACATGTTAAACTGCACTGCTCATCAACACACACATCTGACGAGTTTAGAGTCATTTCATGCTGGTGTTTTCAGGTCACGTCCGTATTTCTGACCTCGGCTTGGCTGTGGAGCTCGCAGATGACCAGCTCAAAACCAAAGGCTATGCTGGAACTCCAGGTGAAAACCTCCATCATCAAGATCATGATTAGAACACTCCAAGAATATTATCTTGATGCTCATATACATGCATATAAACTCAAAACAAAAGCATGTTGACATTGAGTCATGAGTGTTGATACTGTGAGGTTCATTCATAAACATGTTCACCTGTGTGTGTGTGTGTGTGTGTGTCTGTGTGTGTGTGTGTGTGTGTGTGTGTCTGTGTGTGTGTGTGTTTTCAGGGTTCATGGCCCCAGAGCTGCTGAAAGGTGAAGAATATGATTACTCAGTAGATTACTTCACTCTTGGGGTCACGATGTATGAGTTCATCGCCGCCAAAGGACCCTTCAGGACCCGAGGAGAGAAGGTGATCTTCAACACTCGTTCTCCAGAGGATCTTTATTAGAATCACATTTATGCATTCAGCAGATGCTTTCTATCCAAAGCGGCTTGGAATGGGGAAAAATGCAAGGCCTTGTTGCAGCTTATTTCAACTTGAATGTAGCATTTTTCAAACAGCGTGGTATGCAAATGCATCAAATGCATCCATCTAGCACAAAACAATGGAACAGTAGTGCAGTGCAATGGAAAATGCATCCTGTGTGCATTGCATTCAAGTTATGCAGATTATCAGTTCATGCATTCATTGGGAATCAAACCCGTGACCTTGTGTTGCGAGCACCATATGATCTCCCTATAAAGAGACGTTTGATGGCACTTCTGTAAATGTGAACCTAAAAAACAGATAAAACATAAAACAGATCCTCCTATCATACACTACACATGATGTTCCATAGCAAACCTGCAGGTGCAGATGATGTAGTAGAATAATACTGATGTATTTAATTCATAGCATTTAATTCAAACTGCAGCCATCTAGTGTCACCCACAATTCAAGATTTGTATTTATTAGGTGTTAACCTTTGAACCAAATGACCAAAAATACACCACTTCTGATTCCTGCAGCTTTCCTAAATTTGATTGCCAGGCAATGCATGAACGGTTAAAATGTATATTTTTACTTTTTTTAGCTTCAGTGCAGTGAATGTCATGGATGTTGGATAAAAGTGCCTGCTGAATGCTTAAATGTGAATGCAAATGCAATAATTTTGGGATCATGTCCTGTAGGTGCTGTAATCCTTTGGTAATGGCACCACCTACTGGTCAAATATGTTAATTAGTAGTAGGGATAGTTTACCCAAAAATGAAAATCCTGTCAATATTTGCTCACCCTCATTGTTCTAAACACATATTAGTTTCTTTCAGCTCTTGAACACACACACACACACACACACACACACATACACACACACACACACACACACACATACACACATACATACATACATACATACACACACACACACACACACACATACATACACATACATGCATACACATACACACACACA
>JAFVLL020025041.1:0-78258 GCA_021397915.2 Tor tambroides | reverse complement strand
ACCGAACGTTCTAAATCCCATATGTGGGACCGTACTCCCAGTGGCACGGAAATGAAAATCCCATATGTGGGACCGTACCGCTCAAAAGGTTAAGTTTTATTATTTTTGTTATGTATTTGTGTTCATTTGTTATTAGTATTCTAATATTTCTGTTTAGCTTTCATTTATTTTTTATTTCAGTTTTAGTAGTGCTTTAACTTATTTTATCTCAAATTTATTTTCAAATGCAACATTTCAAATGTCCATTTTAGCAAAGGTTTTCCATCTAACATTTCTATTTTATTTTATTTCAGCTTTCAATTAACAAAAATCATTTTACTACACTGTAAAAAAAAAAGTTGAGCCAACTTAAAATTTTAAGGCAACCAGCGTCAGCAGATTTTTGAGTTTTCTCAACTTGTTGTTTTAAGTTTATACAACAAAAAGTTGAGAATCTCCTACAAAAATTAGTTGAGAGAACTCAAAAATCTGCTGAACCTAGTTGCCTTAAAATTTTAAGTTGGCTCAACTTTTTTTTTTTTACAGTGTAGTTTTAGTTTACCATTAACAACACTGCTTCACATTTCTGCTTCACAAATCCTCCAAAAACTGTAACCTCAAGAAAATGTGAGACGAGTTACTTTTTTGGTAGTAATAATCAACATTATTTCACAAACGCAGTCGGCTGAGCTTAACTTGTTTTGAACCCGGAATATATAATAAGGCCATCTCAAGCTTGACATAGTTTCAGCTGCCTTACATGAACACTAAACAGTTAAATAATCGAGTCCTTTTACTACATTTCAGGGTTTGAAATGTATCTAATTCTGAATATCACAAAGGTAAGCCATCGCACCGACGTGTGAACCCGAGCGACTAATTATGAGACAGCATTGTCTCTGTACACAGTCTATATCACAGCACACAAACAAGCAGAAGGAAGCCTTGGGTGGCTGCGCTCCAGCTCTGTTAGCTTGTAAGCTCCATAGACCGCGGCCCCAGCTTTTGCCTGCCTCAAGTCCAGCTGCTCACTCTACTCAGAGCCAAGAGACAAATTAAACCGCCACAGCTGAAGCCTTCGTTTGGACGGACCTATAAGTTGGCATCTGGATAGACTTAGACATGATTATCCCCATTCACCTAAATACACTTGCAACCCCCTAAGAAATAAACTACAACCGACAAACACATTCTGTACTCCGGCTGCAACTAGACTTGGGCTGATATCATTAAGAATTTGTTATTTTCATGCTCATGAGTGCAGGAAAATGAACTTTAAACTTTGAGGAAGAGACAAAAATCAGACAAAGCCAGTGTTCAAAACAAAGCAGTCCACTTCATGCCACCTTTGTGTCACGGGTCTCACTGTTCCCATGACAACAAATCCCAACACCCAATGATTTCGCTTCTCATCTGTATGACCAGCGATCCAGTGTCTAAATTTGCACTGTTCAATAAAACACGATATACATTGGCCCCTAATTTCCAATCAAAACCATTCCCATCAAGCAAGAAAAGGAATCGCAGCAGATTCAAAAGGTCATTTATCTCTGGTGGATGGAGGTAGATTAGCCAAACAGAGCAGCTCCTGTAAAATGAACAGTTTGTAAAACAAACTGTAAAATGGACCAATGGACAATCCGCCCTTGGGCTCTCAGGTATCGCGCTGTAGAAAGAGAGCTTAAAAAGCAGATTGTGTGGGTGAATGAGAGGAACAGATACAGACGCTGAGAGAAAGTCATTTAGAGGATCCACCGAGAACCAGTGGAGCACATATCAGACAGCAAAAGTGACTGCAAATGAGTCAAGCTGAAACAACAAATTGCCACCCTAACTTTCCATCTATACATATGCATAGTATTTATGTTTACCATCACAGGACTGTTAAAGTAGTTTAAAATAACTGGAATAGCCTTTATACTGAATCAGAATAATTGGAAATAAAGCTAGTCTATTTCAACCTACTATGCCTAAAGAAAAAAAAAACATGTAAATAATATTTTGATTATTTGAAATGTATTTAAAAAATTAGGAGCAAAACCTGTTGTGTTAAAAACTGACTCACAAGCTTCAATCCTTACTGACAAGTGTGTGTTATTGGTCACTTTATTTTAAGGTCCAATTCTCGCTTTTAACAAACCATTAACTATGACTTTTGCCTCAATAAACTACTAATTTGCTGCTTATTAATAGTTAGTAAGGTAGTTGTTAAGTTTAGGATTAGGGATGTAGAGTATGGTCATGCAGAATATGTGCTTTATAAGTACTAATAAACTGTCAATATGTTAACAATAAGCATGCTAATAAGCAACTAGTTAATAGTGAGAATTGGTGCCTATACTAAAGTTTTACCATGTTATTGTTAGGGATTTTGATTTTAACATCCAAGATGGAAAATATTCAGCAGAAACCGACCAGATAAAGGATAATGAAAGGTTAAAGAAAGAAAAACTGTTTGTTTACAAGTGAAACAAACAGTTCTAAAACCTTTTAAACACCTTAAAAAAAAAACTATGTGGTTATGGGGAAGTGCCTCAATGCCATATACTGTATAAGCTGACAATAAGCAAATCTGATATTTATTTAAGAATGAACTGTATTACATTATGTGCAATTAACAAGTTGCTAGTCTCAAGTTGCCATGAGACTAGCGTGCCATGATGTGCTCTCATCAATAATTTACTAATCAAAAGGTTAATAAGAAATTGTTTAATATGTGCCAAACTTTTGTAAATATTCAACAAATTTCTAGTTACTCCAGCCTTGATTCATAAACCACCTCTAGAAAGCTTACCACACAATATTCAATAACACTTTCTATTAAGTCTGTAAACATAATGCTTAAGAAAGAGTCTAAACATGAAGTATAGCTTTTAAGTCACTCTTTCATTGTATAACCATGAAGAGGTATTATAATGTTTGTTATTATAATGTGCTTAAAAGATGCATTTAAGGCATTAAGAATGCATTCAAAATACCATTGTTATGCATTATACATACAGACTTTATAAAAAGTGTTACTCTGATTTTTTTCCTCCATGCTCACAGATCTTCGGCCACAAAGCCACACATGTCCTGCCAGCTTCCTATCTGGAGACACTGGGCAAGATGCTGTCCATGGATGCTGTGGGTACCATTACACAGCATCATCCCTATATACTCGACTCTGCTGGGAGGAGCTGAAATGTGCATGTCGATGAAAATAAAGACTGTTTTGTGGTATTGCGATCTGGCCAAGAGTTGAGATTGTATAGGAAGCATCTCTACGTGGAATATCTCTACGCCTTGATCAAGATGGCAGGCAATAAAGATAGCATACGATATAAGAGGAAAACAAAGAACATCGTTCAAAGGAAGTCATGCAGAGATTAAAAAAAAAATGTTTCAAATTTGCAAACCATGAACACAAACATGCCATTTCTTACCTTGATCCTTTGCAAGCCAGAGAGAGCTCCTCTATAAGAGATTCATCTTTGTTGTATTCACTTCAGTTGACTGTCTATTTCGGAAGAACTATCAGTGTCAGCCATAAATGTGTCATCTGTGTGAAATACAGTTAGTTTTATCATAATATCCATACAAAACGAGGGAGTTACTTGCCGGATAGCGTTATTTCTTTCTGCCGACAACGACGATTAAATCATTTTTCGGAAAGAAATGCACACTGATGAAAGTATTATGCCATTTTGCAGGAATATTATATATTTCCATGTTGTTGAGAGCCCTTGACAGCAGCGTACACTCCAGTGATGAGACTAAATATGTTGCCGTGTATTTTCATCTGTCCGTTCTGTGTTTTTGGCGAGGAGAGATGATGGGTGTGCGAATAAAGGCATAGGCAGGCAGGTTTTCTTTAGTACGGAGACTCGGAGGGCTCAAACAGAGGTTCGCTTATTCGCCGGAAGAGGGCGCAGTTAATATCGCCTCGACAGGTGTCTTGCCATGCAAGCATGTTCTGTGTTGTTTTGGTATTTCTGGTTTGAAACATTTAAATATAATTTACTTTTATATGTAAGCATTTATTTTTGTCCTGATAGGGGCAGCTGGAGCAGAAGTTTGACTTTCACACGAGCAGGATTGAGAGCGAGAGAAACACAGGCGATACTCAATGCAGATTCATGCTTCTTAAAGGATTACCTTATTTAAGATTTTTTTCAATATTAAAATAGCATCAAGCAGCAGCCGTGACAAGCGATGCACCTGCTAAACAAGAGATATTTGAAAGCAATGCAACAGTGTTGCGTCGTTTGGCGTCATCTGGTGGATGTTTAAAGCGGTCACCTGATCGCTGATGCTTGTACAACACTGCATTTAATAAATCATGAATAACCTTCAGCAAAATAATGCACATCGTTGTCTACATTAGCGGTTTCTCTTGTATGATATGGACCCCACCCCACCCCAACCAATTTTTTTATTTGCTTTAAACAGCAAAAACAAACCATTATTATTATTATTTTGCAAAAATAATTTAAAATAATTTAAAATAATTTTTGTGATTTAAAAAATCTGTAAAATTAAACACGTGAAAACTTGCCTCCTGACTTCCATAACAAATACTGTTATCCTGTTATGTTCCAAAATAAGAGGACAGCTTTTACCCTCTTTCCGAAAACCTCCGAGAATAAATAAATAAATAAAGATAATGTGAATAATAAATGTATACTGCACAAAACAAAATACACAATCAAATTAGGAAATTCTATTTTAATTTTCTTTCAACGTATTAATTTATTATGCATGTTTCTTCTTTTTATTTACATATTTCCATCAGTTCCTTTTAAGAAACTGTTTTATTCAAAAAAAGATGCACTTAACTGATCAAAAGTGACAGTAAACACTAGTACATCGTTAAAGACAAGCTTAACCAACACAATCTGATGTCCCAGGACCATAAAATTATTTTCCTGAATAGAGTAAAAATTCAATGCATGAACTAAATATAAATATATATCATTAAAGGTCACAATGCAACTGCAGAACCCATATGAAATGAGTGTTTTCATTTCCACATGGATAAGAATATTTCTTGAGCACCAAATCAGCATTTTAGAATTATTTCTGAAGAATTGTGATACTAAAGTAATGATTGCTGAAAATGGTGAGGAATACTACAGTTTAAAATAAATTCAAATTTCACAGTCTTACTATTTGTACTGTATTTTTTGCCTTGGTGAGCATAAGAGACCTAGTCACCAGAATAATTAGTCATCTGATAACCTAGTGTTTTGAGTTATGCTGTGATGATACTGGCAACTGTAACAACAGAAATTACTGCACTGAACTGTTTTTCACATTTCTTTTTATTTCTTCAAGGACAATTATGAAGTCTAGAGGATTTATTTGTACACATCAAAACAATGGAATCACCACATTAACATATTTAACAATCACTGAAACAGGAGAAATGGTTAAGAGGTCATCTTTACCGCACAACTCCTGAACCACTAAACCACAGACAGCCAATCCAGGTCCTGGAAGCTCCACAATAATGAGACCTAAAGCAGCCTCGCAGTGTGATCCATCAGGAATGGGCTGATTACAACCAGGTCTAAGTTGGAATGTTTTAAAATAAACACTTAACCACGTAACAAAAAAAAAAAAAAACTCTCCACAGATCCAGTGCAAGAAAACAGATGATCTTGGTCAATAGACTGGAAATGATTCACAAGACCATAGTGCTTTTCAGATGGAGTATGTGATTTGATTGATCATTAATATAAACAGACATTTAACAGAAGTTGATTTTGGACATTCAGGAGTTAGTAAAATCATGTTTAGTATGTACCTCCACTTCACCAAAACATCATAGATAGTAAAGCATTTCAGAAAAGCTAAAAGAAAGCCAAGTGATCATGCAAGTTTGATCGTGGCTATAAACAGTGGTTCAGACTGAGTACTGTTAGATTTAATAGATAACCTTAGTGAAGGGAAAACACCATATTTAATTATACAAAAATGAAAACGAGGCTGTGAGGGATAAATGGGTTGTACCTTTAAATATTTCAGCTGATGCAACACTGAAAATACACCTTCCTAAAACATTTCACGTGGACAAAAACCCCGGTCGTGAAAATGAGACCTTAAAATCCAGTAAAATCTACAGCCTTGTTTTTATTTGTTTAAACATGGCATCTCAGGTCTGTGGCCAGTTAAAGTCCACCTCACACATCTGTTTGCAGTGCTGTTCTGCTATGAAATTGCTTTTAGATTATCTTTACCAGGCATAACTGATGTGAACAGCAAAGAAAATTTTATAGAGTTTACAGTAACCTATGGAAGCTTGTTTCAGCAATGGGATTAAAAAATACTTAAATTAAAAAAAAGTTTATTTTTTCTATCTCACAATTAGGGTTCAATTATATCTCACAAATCAATTATGAGAACAAAAGTCACAACTGCAAGATATAAACTTGCAATTGGAAGAAAAGTCACAATTACCTTTCATTAAAAACTCAGAATTGAGAGATGTAAACTCAGAGTTTTGAGGAAAAAAAAAAAAGGGGGTAAGAATTCTGAGTTTATGTCTCACAATTCTGGATTCTGGTCTCAGAATTATGAGAAAAAAGTCTTAATTGTGAAATAAAATCGAAATTACTTTTTATTTATTTGTTTTAATCCATGGTGGAAACAAGCTTCCGCCACAGTGTCCTGGGAGATAAAGACCACTTCTTGCTTCTCAAAAAAATAAAAAATAAAAAAATTACAAGACAAGTAGGAAATACAGAATGGCAAACACCCTCATGCTTCACAAAAAAACAAACTGCTTTTAATATGTACACACATCAGATTATTATATCCTCTCATTTTTAACCAACCAGAACTGAAGAGAGCCCTACAAAGCGAGGGTCTACACTGGTAGAAATACGATTGGAGACGACTGGTATTATAATTTTTTTAACATCATAGTTTTGGTGCAACTGTTTTCTCAAAGACAGCATTTACTTGAATTTAGTAGCTACATGAAAGAACACAACACATGAGAGTGAGATCAGGTCAAACACTCCGGATACACCAGGTGTCATAACGCAAATACAAGAACAATCTTGCATACAGCAATCAAGAGAATACTTTACAATTTACACCCATCCAATGCAAAGAACCACACTAATGCAATTTAATCACTTTTCTTGTACTGTACAGAACAATCACAGCGAACTATATATTGGAATTTGAGATGAACATAACACCCTATATGTCAAAACAGACCCCAACACTGGGTCTATAGACAGTATGTTCTGTCACCATATGCAGGATCACTGTTTATATTATTAGGCTATTTTAATAAATAAAATACCTTTTGATAAAAAAAGAACAATTCTATCATTTAAATTTGATATTATGACATCATGGAGGTATGGCCAAAAACATTAAGTGATATTTTCATTTTCAGAATTATGAGATGCCAAACTAAGAGTCAAAGTCGTTAAAGAAATGCCTTTGACATCTTCATGCACTCTTTTAAGACAAACTGGTGCACATACAATATTTCAATCTTCAGAAAATGATGGTTAAAAACAGACACAAAGGAAAATACATTTAAATAATTTACTATGTATTTACACCTCCTGTTTGCACCAGCAACACATCATCTTTGATCTGTAGGTTGTGTAGTCATCTAATCTCCCATTTTTACTTTTGATGTCTAAACAGAGAAAAAAACCATAGTTAGTGATTCATACAATCTGATCACTCAGCTGGAAATCAGATGGGGAAGAATATGCTTAATAACACAAAGAATGTTTCATTCTTTAAGATGTGAAACAAAATTTATACAAAGAGCAAAATAAAAAAGCATTTTGGCCATTCATATGCTTAAATCCAAGATACAATCCATCTGTCAATACAGATTTTACTCTCTGTAATACAAGCCATCTGATAACTTAGTGACAACATAATATACGAATAATGGGTTTATTGACAATACTACTACTGTACTTTGTATAGCGCTGTTGGAATAAAATTAAAAAAAAGAAAAGAAATGGCCAACAGAAACGAACTGATTCTTGTTTGCAATATCCACAACAAATATTCACTCTAGGCATGAAAAAGGCCTTAAGACTAAGATGACAAAGACATTTGAGTTCTCTTATTTATTTTTGGGGTAATGAATAAAAGCCCCTCATGAAGGCCTAATGCTTTTAAAGTAGAATGAGTTAAAGAAAAAAAAAATACATTCATACCTCATAGATTTCAAAATGTTTTCTAGCATTGTAAACTTGAAATGCCTTATGTTTTAATACTCTCTGCTGTCACTAGACAACAATTAACTAAGTCTGATAAGGTCATGCTAACAATTCAGGGCTCATGATTTGCTGCTGAAAGTAAATGATACTAAAACGTTTTACATTACATTAATGTATTTGGCAGAACATGTTCAAAGTAAATATTTTCAGAATCTACATTCCGTTTTTGTTGTGCTATGCTATATTTAATGAACCATGACCACAACTGCTCATATTAAATATTGCAAGGGTAGAAGAAACCTATATAGCAATTTTAGAAAACGACTTGCCTGCAAGATGGCTACGATCACTCCAAACAGTCCAATGGCACTGCCGAATATTTCAACAATGAGGATCTTGACAAAGAGGCTGGCATTCTGAGCATCAGCGAGGGCAGCTCCACTGCCCACAATGCCAACACAGATGCCACAGAAGAGGTTTGAAAAGCCAACAGTGAGTCCAGCACCAAACATGGAGTAGCCTGAAAGAACAGCACCAATGTGTCATCCAGTCGCTTAGCAGAGGCAAAGGAAAATACTTCAAGTAAGATGACAAGTGATTTAGAAGCAAAATGTACCTGCTTGGTAGTTCTTTGCCCCAATAGTCTCTGGAGTCGTACCAGTGAAGTTCTAAAAGACATGAAATGGGTAAGGGAGAAAAAAAAAAAAAAAAGTTTTACAACCACTGCTGTTGTTCATGTAATGCACAATTTAAATGTGGTAAAAAAGCTAAAGAAAAAACATCTGCTCTTAACAAACAACAAAGATACTAAAATCTCTTTAACACAAGACTATAAAACCAAAGTGTTCAAAGAAACGGGTCAATAAGTTTTAACTTACCTCTGCCAGATTGCTAATGACAATTGCCATGATGATCCCATAAATGGCAACAGCTTCACAAAAGATAATGCTAGAGGGGGGAGGAGAAGGAAAAAAAAAAAAAAAAAAAAATCAATGAACTGTCATCAAGTGCCACTGTGAGCTTTAAAAAAAAAAAAAGCCTTATGCAAGCAAATAAAACCAGACAGTTAGCAAACAGATGGAATTGTATATAAAAACTAGAGGTCGACCGATATATTGGTTTTGCCGATTAATCGGCACCGATAGTTGATTGGCGGAACTATCGGTTATCGGCAAAAATCCATGCTGATAGTTTTCCGGGATATGTCCAATGCTGGAGCGGCTGAGAAGGGTCCGCTGTCATTATACAGTACGAGATCGACCTCTAGAGGCAGAAATCACTGACAACACGTGTTGTTTGTTTTGACACATGGAGTAGAAACCTTGCCGCAGAACAGAGCGCCATTCACATAGTTTTCCATTAAATTACATTATATTTTTCCCAAATCGTTGTTAATGTACATAATGACTGCACCCTACTCTATAAATTATGTATTGTGCATTTTTCAGCAAAACGTTTGTCTTTCTGTGGCTCTAATAAAGTCTGTATGCTTCATATAAAGCGCTGTAATACAGATCGCGCTTTCTCTTTCCGTTTGCTGTTTTTTTAAACACCAAACTTTAAACTCATTTATGCCACATTGTTAATTCTTGAAGCAAACTTGTGTCCGTTTGGTGATTGAATAAACTGTTTTAGACTGCTGCTTGAATTGAACATGACGAGTCTGGTGTGTGTGATAACCTGCGAGTTTGTCCTAGACACAGCGCTGCGCTTTTGCCCAGTGTGTGATTTTATTATTTTGATTAGATAATCATGCAGTGTTCTAGAAGCAAATAAAGTGTGAGAGTATATATACAATATCCATATGTATGTAATTTTAATGCATTAAAATTAATGCATTGAGATCTTTCAGCATGACTGTTGAAATGAAATGGTAATATACTTAACAATAAGAGTCCATTTGTAAAATTAATGAAAGCTGTACAAGTATTTTTCCTAGTTAGAGTGTGTTTCAAGATTTACTGTTACTAATACATTTTTAAAGTTTAAAGTTTCTTCTTTTAACATTAGTAAACTATGAAATAACTTTAATAATCAATATAATAAAGACTATTTTTATTCATTTACAAAGTATGGTTCAGTACTGTTACTGCTTTTTTTAAAAATAGTAAAGCACTATTTTAGTTTTCGTTCAGTACCCATTTTAAAAACTATCGGCTGATTAATCAATATCGGCCAGTGTGGTCCAACCTAGCTATCGGTAAAATCCACTATCGGTCGACCTCTAACAAAACAACTGTTTTTGTTTTCATATCAGACAAAACCAACATAAGTTAAAGAATATTTAAGTGACTTTTGCCTAAAACTAGAATTCATCTGAAGCTCAGCCTTTTTTAAATAGACAATTGCAGGATAAATGTGGCAACACTGGTGTTAAAAAACAAACATGAAAATATGACAAATACAATAATGTTTTATTTATATATATATATATATATATATATATATATATATATATACACACATATATAGCAAAAAGAAGAGCATATTTGCATAAAAAAAATGAAATAAATTAAAAAAAAAAAAAAAAAAAAAAAAACTTTAAAACATTAAGCAAACTGCATATACCTGACAAGATTTTTGGTCTTGATTCTAGGGGCTTTGACTCCACCACCAATGATGCTGGATCCAGTGATATAAATGCCCCTGCGGAGTCACAGGACAAAATACAGCATTTTCCATACATTTGTAAGTGATCGTTTGTTTAACATTTCAAATATCTAAGTAAAAATAACACAAAATACAATAATACAAAAAATAATGTTAGCATGCAATATTCATTTTGGTGATTGAGTTATTGATAAAAAGACAGAGTTGAATGCATTTATTTATGGAGCTCTTTTAAACAGTGCAGAAGAGGATATGGAAAATTGTACTACAACATGTCAAAATTTCCAATATGTTTGTTTTCTGAGCTGTCAACTTCTGTAAGAGACAAAAAAAAAGAGGAAATAGACAGACTTACCATGCCGCTCCAACAACAGACAGAGAAATGGCCAGGCCAATTCCAAGATTAGCCCACATAAATGGAGAAGTCTCTGTTAAAAACCTATGAGAGAAAAAGGTAGGTTATCTAGACTTCATTTGAAGCATTTCATTCATCTCAAGTCTTAAATTAGGTCTTGTGGATATCAGAAATGTCACTGTAGAGAACAAGACGAGTCAGACTTTTAATGTTTCAAAAACCGGTCTTACTGAACACATACCATGCTACATCAAATCGAAATCCAAGGTCAAAAATCGTATAGCAAATACCTGTGAAGAAAGAAAAAAAAATGACTGGATTAGTAGTGTTTGAGTTAAGCGTTTAAGGTTAACCAGAGATTAAAACATTTAAAAATGACAGAATTTTTATCTAAACCTAAAAAGAAACAAAGTATAAATTCAAGGAAAATTAAAAGCAGGGCAATATTTTGTAAAGCAGCATAATCTGAATAAATGGCATAATATGGCTAGACTTTTTCTGCAGAATCATAGGGGGTATGTGTGAAAGCTCACAGTCATGTGAGAGCCATCTTCCTCATTTGGTCATAAAACCCTGTTCAACTACCTTATAACTACTATAATAAAAAAAAATCCACACTGGCTACACATTGAATTTAATTTTGCTGCTCTCCTGTGCAATTACAGCCAACGCGTGGAGAGACAGATGAAAATACAAATATCAGAGAAACATTTCAACTCCAGCTAATAAATTTCTACCCTCAGATAATGAAAGCGTTCTCGTCAGAGCAGGTGTATGTCTAATTCGCATTGACAGCCTTTAAAATGATTGGTACTATCTCTATAACTCGTATTTCAACTATTTACACCCATGTTTTATGTCAACAGCCTTCAATACAATTAAAATGACATTTAAATTAATGTTTGACGTAGTCGTGCTAGTGTATGACAGCTAACGTCAGTTAAGGCAAGCCAAAAAAAACTGCTATCCGGCTGAAAAGACATGAGAAACAGAAAAGAATTAAAAAGATAACTATGTACAAATCAATTCAACATGATTCTGTTAAGATGCGTGTGTTATTTATGTGCATATGTCAGCTGGTCTCGTTAGCACTTACCGACGATCAGGATGGTCGACCAGAAGGCCAAAGTGACCCCGGTGTATAAAATTGCGTGCCCGTTCATCATCCACTCCACCAACAACGCCAGTATTGCTATCTAAAGGTTCTCCCGCGAATAAACCTAAAGCTACCGTGATGTTATTTTCTGTTAGAAGACTGTATTTTGAAGAGAAATGGATTCCTGTGAGCCCTTCGAAGCGGCGAAGGCTGGAAATCCTGCATCCATCAGAGGGGAAGGAGTCGTCAGCTGATCATGTGACGAGCTCGAGCTGTGCACGTGACGCAAAACGTCACGCTTCTTTCAGTGATCTAAACTCAGATCTCGGATCTGGGGCGGATTCACGAAAATCTTCTTAAGAAATAAGTTAAGAAATTTCTTAAGATAAATTCCACGAAGTTCGTAAGAATGTTCTTAAGTGCAATTCTTGAAAAATTCTTAATAAGTTCTCAAATATATTCTTAAGAACATCTTAATTTTTTTTCTTAAGAAGAAAATGACAGTCTTTGAGTGAATACATGACGCAGTGATAAACACACTTTATTGTCTTTTTGCGCTTCCTATATATTACCCAAATAATCATAGTCAGCACGCACAGTCTTTTTGTCGCGACTTTGACTGGCACTCAGCTTCACGTTTTTATGCGGCGTGTTTTTGAACAGCCTGTCTCAAGCTGCAGCGATCTGTTTCATTCATTTTTGTGCTGTGTTTTTGCGCTCTCATCCGAGTGAACGCTTCCGGTATGTCCGCGCCGCTACAGCAAACACGCCCTGTGTATCGGCACATTCATATGCGCTGCATACTGCCAAAGATTATGTCGTATTTATAAGCTAAAATAAAAGCGTCCAATTAAAGCTCCCCATCTGACTCGTTTTTGTAGAGTTGCTACTGAGTTTTGAAGTCAGCAGAAAGTAGCTTCACACATAGGCTAATCATGACCGATCATTGTTTACATTATCAGTCATCGCTGTCACTTCAGAAAACTCGCGCACATCCCTATTAATAGTCATCCTATGTATTAGGCTTAATAGGCTAAATGTAGCTAATGTTGTTGTAATGCTTAAATATAACAATTAATTTGAAATAACCCAATAAATTCATTGAATAATTCTTACTGTTTGGGATTTAAGACAAGTCTGGGGCTGTCCTAAATTTAAGAAGTTATTTACGATGATTTTTAAGAAGATTCTTTTCAAGAATTTGAATTCTTCTTAAGTTTTGTCTTAAGAACAATCTTAAGAAAAAAGATAAGAATATTCTTAAGAAGAATGTTTGGGAATACAAAATATTCTTAACTGTTTTCTTAAGTTAAAAAATAAGCAGAAAATGGCAGTTAAGAAGAAATTTCTTCTTAAGAATGTTTTGTGAATCCGGCCCCAGGTCATATATTGGTTTCTCTTTGATTTGAATTAACTCTGATGGAGATTATAGAGTTTGGGGCAAGTTTTGGTCGATATCTAATTAAAAAACCAAGGAAGTATAATTTAAATATATTTTTAGAATTTCGCTGCTCTGCTAAGCGATATTTTACAAAGAAAATATAGCCAAGATGTTATTTTGTTTTGGCACTGCAGTAGGACTTTTCTGCCCATCCATCCATCCATCCATCCATCTATCCATCTATCTATCTATCTATCTATCTATCTATCTATCTATCTATCTATCTATCTATCTATCCATCCATCCATCCATCCATCCATCCATCCATCCATCCATCCATCCATCTATCTATCTATCTATCTATCTATCTATCTATCTATCTATCTATGTCTGTCTGTCTGTCTGTCTGTCTCACTTTCTTTGAGAAAAACTGGTTGTAAACAGCCAGAATAAGAAAAAATGTGAATATTTGTAAAAGATTAATAAATGTACTGTACATTCTTATATATCTATTGTAAACTAAAAACTGTTTGTAAATAGAAAGAAGAAAAATATAATAAACAACATTTTTAGAATTGTCTAAAAAAGAACTAAATATTCAAGTATAAAATAATTTTGATTTAAGTGCATTGTAGTTCATCTCTCAACCAGACGATGGCAGTAAATTCCCAATAATGAGAAAAATCTATATTCAGGCTTATGTCAGGAGAAAATCCATTGATGACTTGCATCATCATTCTAAACCTCAGGAAAAAATTCAGTTGAAACACCACGTAGTCTGTTTAATGATGCTTAACTGAAGGTGAAAATGTCATTTCTGACAGAAGGGACAGCATGTTTTTCAAACAGACATCGGACATTACTACTGATATGTGCGCCCTCTGAGCTATGAATTCTTGTGAGATGGTGGGTGAACAGGTAAAATATGTGTGAGATAGTTTTGTATGCAGAAGATTTGTCAGCCACACATTGATATAAGCTTATCAGTTCCACAAATGGTCGATACATAGGCACCACAGGAGTCTTATTTTCAGAGCTAGTAGAGGATGCTGTGCTTCACACCAATTTCCTCTCTTCCCTGTCTGTCCCTGAGAAATTCATCACTTTAGCAAACAGTTGAATCTATGGCCAGGCTTTCATTAGCTTTCTTTCCTTGTGGCAAAGTCAGGCTTTTTCATTTACTATTGATAGTGTACCAGATTCATGTGGGCTGCCTGAAATCAATCCATCAGTCTACATAGGGGGGCCAAAAAACTCAATATTGTAATAAACATTTCATATACTGAAATATGACTCTTATTTCACACTGAATTTTAATAACAGGCTTTTGAAGACGTTTAAGGCCAGTCCCATTTATGCAGTTCACAATTTTGCAATGGAAGTGTTACATATCATTGAGCCACAGCCCTCAGTTTCTAATTAAGTGTGTTTGTTTTTTAATTAGAGCTATTAATGAGCTATTAAAGGCGCTGTAAGAGATTATAGTTACTTTGCTAATCAGACGCCGTCCCTCTAAAAGCCAGCCCTCCAAAGACAGATCAGCAAACCTGAACACATCAAAGGCAGCGAAGCAGAGAGTGTTCTGTTTTGGGCTTTTTTCAATTTTTTTACATTTTTTTGTGCAAAGCTGGCTGTCACAGAGAAAGGTGTACTGAAATACTGCAGAAAACATTAAATACTAGAAGTAAAAAATAGAAATGCTTTAATGCTTTAAAGGGATAGTTAACCCAAAAATGAAAATTCTGTCATTAATTATTCACCCTCATGTCGTTCCAAACCCGTAAGACCTTCGTTCACCTTCAGAACACGAGTTATGATATTTTTGATGAAATCCGAGAGCTTTCTGACCCTGCATAAACAGCAATGCAACTACCACGTTCAAGGCCCAGAAAGGTAGTAAGGACATTGTTAAAATAGTCCATGTGACATCAGTGGTTCAACGTTAACTTTATGAAGCTACGAGAATACTTTTTGTGTGCAAAGAAAACAAAAATAATGACTTTATTTAGCAATTTCTTCTCAGTCTTTGACGCATGTTTACGACAGTACCACGACGCATACGCGAAACATATTAAAATTAATTTACTAAAATAAATTAAAATCAAAACCAAAAAAGAGAAAATATACTATGTTAATATATACTATATAAATAATATTAAAATAACAGGACACATTTTCTGTGACATCAGTCAAATAATAGGGCCATTTTATGTCCGGTATTCCAAAAAAACATAAATACACTGAATACAGAACCTTTAATTACGAATTATGAAAAACCATCGTGCATATTTAAGATTTTCTAGAATAAAGATAGAATAGATAGCGCATAAGGTGATTCTTCTGTTATTGAATGCATGGTAATTTTCCAAATCTTCAAGGCCTGGTAAAAGATTTATGATTCATTTTCTATTATTGCTATATTATTGTGTTCCTTTCTCATACAACTGAATGCAAGCTGTGCGATTATGTAAGTTCGCACTGAATTCCATCCAACCAAAAGATTGCATTTGTCCTAGAGACAGTCACTGAGTCATCTCCTATATAATCAGTTTAAAACATTACATAGCTGGATGGGGGACGAGAGACAATTTAAATGAAATATCTCCCTGGGTTAAGTGAGGGAAATTGAAGTGCAAACAACAGTGTAACCAAATCAATGTCCTAAGTGTGTTTTATTCATTCTAGGCACATCTCCACAGCTAAAAACCAGAGAGCAAAAAGCTTTTCAGCTTTAGTAAATAGGACTTAATGAGTGTCAAAGGCTGTGAAGCATATGTGAGCGAAAGTCACAAAACAAGGGTGCATCTGAGAGCACATGATGTATGATAATTTTAACATCGCTCGCCTGAAAGGAACATATGTCCAATATCAGCAGGCCCTGAGCGGCAGATTAATAAAAGGCTGAATGATGCAAACCAAGCGTTTTATTTCAGCTCATCCGGAAGTGTTGTCATGTGTCATATCTCTGCGTTCTGAGCCGAGCGGATGGTGCATACGGCACCATGTGTTCTCAGTGTCAGGGCACAATGCTATCAAGAGACGCAATTCTTCAGCTTTTTGTGCTAGATTAATTAAGAAAACGTCTCGCTATAGTGAGCTGTACGTCAAGTTTTAATTAAAACGGGCTCACAAATCCAGCATTAATCTTAAATCCCAATACTTAAAAGCTTCTGGATAGGTTCTTTGAGAAAAATGAATACAGATAAGACATCCTTATGGAAGCCCGTTTCTGCGACAGGATAAAAAATAAGGTAAATGCAAATTTTTAGCTCACAATTCTGACTTTTAGTTTATATCTCACATTTCTTAATTTTTTTCCTCGTAATTCGGAACTGAATCAGATTCGCCAGATATAAACTTGCAACTTTGGGAAAAAAAGTTCAAATTGCAAGATATACGTAAACTCAGAATTCTGACTTTTTTTTCCACACAATTCTGAGTTTAAATATTACATTTCTGGTTTATTTCTCATATTTCTTACTTTTTTCCCCGTTATTCAGAATTTAATCAGATTAGCGAGATATAAACTTGCAACTCTGGGAATTCTGCAATTCTGCTTTTTGTTTATGCCATGGAAGGTTAAAAAAGGTAGTTGTGACTTTTTATCTCACAATTTTACCTTTTTTTTTTTTACTTATTTTTTCTCAGATCTTTTCAGAATCTCAAAAAGCATCTCACAATTCCTTAATATTAAGGAATAAAAAGATAAAAAATTTGCAATTGCCTTCTTTTTTTTAAAATCCCATAGTGGAAACAAGCTTCAATACATCATGATGTTGGAGGAGAATGAGATTTTGATTACACATTAAAATGAAGGACACATGAAAATTACCTTTTTTATCACAAACTGTGAACCTTGTTCACCCATGCAGTAAAGAGAAAAGAATTTCAACCAGGAATGTGTTTTGCATTTTGACATGTCCTTGAATGAGAACTCGAATGGCCGGCCAGCTCTTTCCAGTAATAGTTTCATGACAAACAAAACCAGCTTAACCACCTCATTACAGCAGACAGGCATTTTTCTTGCAGCATTACAGGTAAACGGAGCCAGCGCAGCTGCCTCGTGTTTTTAAATGGGGTGCGGTGTTCACGATGATTAAGGATCTGGGCTGCTAACTGAAAGGCTGTGGATTCAGTCCCAAGTATGTGAGTGACCCATCTGGAGAACACAGTCACAAAGATCACAATCTGAGCTGCTGCAAGAAGCTCCTTGCAATTATTTCACTATCGCTTTAGGGGGGAAATCAGACAGAAAACTGTGCTTCACAGCATAGTATCTGCAACAGTTGAGCAAAAACCTATAATGAGAGAGTGTAGATCGAACATCTCAACAGCACTATTTGTCACAGGTCCACTGATTGCTTTTCCAAAGCAGATCATGTGTCTCGCATCAGAGAGAATACCTCCTGCTGCTAAAGACCAAATGTAAAAAGCAAATAGATTTTTTTAGATTACTTTGTTGAAAAGAGAAATGCAAATGTGTCCACCATTATTAGATTTTAGATCACTGATGGAAATAAATCACAGAATTTCAAGATCTGCTATTTTTGTACAGAAAAGAACAACATCAAAGACATCTGAATTTCCATGTACACTCCCCTAGATGTGGACCTTTTCCTTGCTCATGTAAAGTACTCTGTTTCCATTCTCAGATTCTGAGCTGCCCTTTTATGTTAAATTTAAAGAAACACTCCTGCAGTGAATAGAAAGGGAAAAATTCTTAACAAGCAAACAGAAGCGATGCCTGAAATAAAACAGCTTTGCTGTGGACAGAGAGTGAGAGAAACAACTACAAGGGTTCATTACTACTGGAAACCGATGGCTATGAGCTGCATACATTTCCATGGTATGCTGAAATATAAGAGTATGCATAAGTGCTATTGTGCATACGAATGGTATAGAAATCCCCAATTCAAATAAAATATACAAACAACTGTCAGTCCTGTCTCCATTGAACAGAAACTGAAAGTGGCATTGCATAATAGCTCAGAATCTGTAAGGGCTCCTGTTAATCATGTGTCCTTTGGAGAAAAGAAAGATCTGGCAATGAAAAATAGTTTGCTATTGTGTTGTGTTTACAGAATCCACATCAACATACCTCAACAAAAGTGTTGCCTGAGTATGCAGATGAATGGAAGTTCACAGGTCGAACCATTTACGCAACAACAAGAGTACTTTTTGTCTAACTATTGAATACTAGTCATTAGCGTTGATTAAGAGGTAATTATGTTTGCAACTGCCGAATGAATGTTGAATGGTTTATAGTTGAACTGGCAGATACAACAAACATTATGTCTCTGGTGACCTCAGTATCTGTGCACCAAATCATGAAGGACACAACATATCTTATGCAATTATGTTGGAGCACCAAACTAGTGTATTGAACACTTAATTGCTATTTATGCTATACTATTGGATAATGTATTGAGGGGTTATTATTGCAAAATAAAAATCAAGATCTTAATGCAAAGCACTTATTGAAAGCTACTTGCTATTTAAATGTATGGACATGGTGACATGATTGGCCAATCAAGATCGATCAGGTTTTATACACAGAGTATTTGTACAATAAAACCTGTTGCTTGTGTATATCTATTTATCTGCAAACTGAAATGTATTTATGCAAACTCTAGCTGAGCTGGTTATAATCGAACTTAAAATGTTTTGCTTCAAAAGCAAATTCTTAAAGGACGCATTATGTTACTCCCTACATGTTCTGTAGTTGAGAGAAAACATGCTGAAGCAGACACGGTGTGCTTAATTCTTTATTATATTATTTTAAAACGAGTTTGGGTGGTTTAACTGTGGGGCTTATGAAAAAGAAAACGTTGGCATGGTTACCAGCCTCAGGTCCAGCTTTCTCAACCACACTGTCCATTATGAGCTCACTGGACTGTAGTCAAATGACATGAGACATGTCTTTTAGAAGATTCCTTACTGTGATATTTTTTAAATATATTTGAAAGGCTCTGCTCTCCTGCACGATTTTAATGCATTATACAGTCTTTGATGTTGTTAATAAAGAAAAGCACACAGAACAAGATATGTTGAGTGCTCAAAATGAAGTCAAACAGAAATCAAAGATGTGCAAAATTGGCAGCAGTCAGCCACATGCTTCACGTGGCTAACGTTAATTTTGACTCAGGAACACGATGTTTAAGTTAATGGTCATTCTGTCCTTGTCTCTTTTTAAATATGGATGAGGAACATTCCACACAGACTGTCACTTTATTGCAAATATTACAAAAAGTAATTTCATTAGGATATTCATTAAATATGCACATTGCTGTTATGAATAATGATATTCACAGCCTGTGTTTAATGGGGAAGAATAGACTCCAAATTCTGATGTATTATTCATGGTGGGTACTACAGCAAGCATCACTATTACTATAGCTCATAATTAGAGTCAGGGATTTGATTACTTTTCTAAATTTGTGATTTTCAGTTGGTGGATGATAAAACAAGTGAAGCAAAAATCCCTGAAGGAGGAACCTAAGTGATCTCTAGGCACCACGAAGAAGCCACTTTAAATGGCTAGTCCACCCAAAAATGAATATTCTGTAATTTACTCATGTCATTCCAAACCCATATGACTTTAGATTTTATTTTAGCCCAATTTCAATAAACATTTTTTTGGACCCCATTGATTTTTTATTGTACGGACAAAACTCACCTAACCCACATCATTCAAAATAAATTATTTTGCGTTCCACAAAAGAAAGTTAGTCATGGGTTTGGACTGACATGAGGGCCAGTAAATTAATTTGCAAATGCAAATACTTTTTACTGTGTTTTAACACCATCCCTATAGGGAAGGTGACAAACAATGTCACAGATTTATCACAGTTATCCTTACTTCAACTCTTTTCCCCCATTTTACAAGCTCATCACTGATTTTCCACTGGAACATTGACTGAGAGGAACAAAGCCTGTAATTTCAGAGAGAAAAGAACTCAGGGTAGATTGAACTTTGTGACTTCAGATACAACATTCTCCTTACTTCACCCTATATTTCACCAATGTTTTTATCACATTACCATTGACCATAAGAAAATCAACACTAATTATCTAACTCTTGACAAATCTGAAAGAAGCCTAATTTAGCTTGCCGTGTAGGTGAACACCATCTCCCTTGGTTACCAACAGTGCGAACAGACGTAGAAATCATCTTGGTTTTAGCTTTTAAACAAGCCATTTTTTCCACTTCAAGGTCTAATAGTCTCTCTAGTTTCTATAATCAGCATCTCTTCAGCTCAAACAAACCACAGAGGCACTGTGATCAAATGCATACTGCTGTTGAAACCACAGGATGTTTCAGGTTACACACCAGGTTTCATGGCCTCTTCAAGCCCCATCTACCGTCAAGAGACCACAAGATATTTTGAGCAATGTCATTTTTAAACTTAGCTTAATTGATACAGACAGAAAAGATAATTTTGTGAATTTGAATTTGGGGCCACTTCATCGCCAATTAGCAAGCTCTGTAATCATCAACAATCCCAACAGAGTCCGTTCCAAATCTACCGCACACCTTTTCCGAAGGTCTGATTCACGTAGGTAAGTGCGTCGGAGAGATCATCAAAGCATTTCAGTTTGAAAGAATTCTCAGTAATAATTACAGTGAAGTGCTCTTTTCAGCACTATTTGTAACTATCACAGCTACATTCCCCTGAAAGAGCCCATTTGACACTGATCATTAGAGAAAACCATATGACAGGTCTGTAAAATATTTCATAAACATCAGACAGTACTTATATTAGGCGTATTAACATCTAAAGAAAATGTTTCTGTGTAGGCAGATGTGCCTTTTTTGGTGTTTGCCATACGATACTGTGAACACTTCAAACCTGTTTTTTTCTTTCTAAATCTGGCATCTAAAGACAACTTCAAAAAGGTGTTGATTTCAATTATTCGGCTTACATCAAAAATACCTTCTGATGTATTTGTTACGTACTGAATATGAAAGCAATCATTCATTTGAAATATTTTCTTTGATACTCTAAGAATGTGTATAACATTAATCCTGGAGTATATGTGTAATCTATTAGGACAAAAGTTTGCCATGTGAATTATGCACATATGTTGGTGATGTGTCACTCGGGTGACATCACCTTTCCTCCTTGCATATTTTCTCACCAATCATTATGTCACAACAGTCAGACGAATGTAAAAAGCACTGAATCACCTCATCCATCAGCACATTGCACTCATGGTGTTGGCTGCACAAGTCCCACAGATATTCCAACAGTCTGCTCGGCTCATCATGAACAGCATGACTGAATTCATTGGGGTGCATGTGGAGATGCTGATGAATAAGTTTAGGAAAGCCTGGAAGCAAGGGTTTAACCTTAATGGAGTCGATAGATTTTCTTTTGGCATTGGTTTTGAGACTGAAGTGAGACTCACTAAGGAATAGAAGCTGGCGGTATTGCTGTTGCCTGGGGTACTGATGTTTTTGTCTTCTCCAAACAATCATTACAGAGGAAACTCCATAGGGTGACACATTTTTTAAAAGAGACATATATGGTTCTGTAAATTGGAGCACTCTGGCAGCTGCCACCTCACCTACGGAGAGGAAAAACATAACAGAGAGATAAAAATATTATTAGGGATGTGCACTTTTGCAGAGCTGTGTTAATAAAGATTGACCCAGATGGTATATACTTGGTGGGAGTGGTTGCTAAGTGACCATAATGGCCATAATTTATACACCTATATTAAGCAGTAACAGTTTTTATTTATTTTTTTTCCCTTCCAGTCCTTCAGTGCTGTTTTTCATGTAAGACATTAAGATTACAAAGATAAGTTCAAAGGCCAAGACTGTGACATTAAATACATTATCAAGTTTCAAGTTACGTTACACAAGATTTCTATTTCAAATAAATGCTGTATTGAACTTTCTATCCATTAAAGAATCCTGAAAGAAAAAAATGTATCACAGGTTCAACAAAAAAGTTTTAAGCAGCTCAACTGTTTTCAAAATGAGAAATGTGTCTTGAGCACCAAATCAGCATATTAGAATCATTTCTGAAGGATCATGTGACACTGAAGATTGGAGTAATGATGCTGGAAATTCAGCTTTTACCATCACTGGAATAAATTACTTTTTTTATTTTTACAATATTACAAGTTTTTGATTAAAAAATGCAACCTTGGTGAGCATAAGATGTCTTTCAAACATTAAAAAACTTCATAAATAAAATTCATAAGTAAAATTCTGTAAAAATATAGAATTATCACACTACTCAAACATGCCTAATCAAAAACAAAAAAACAAAAAACAGTTTTGTATCTTTTAGATCATGCGAATTCAGGCCATCTGTGTATATAGTATACTACAAAATTCACTTTTAGCAGATATATGCTTTTAAAATTAACATTTTAAATAGCCTTTAGGAATTTGGTTTGTTTGCTTCAGTTACCACTATGCAAATATTTGTCATCCTATCAGTGCCAACACATAAGGTTGTTATAAAATGAAAAAGTTGTGGAGCATCAATTACTTTCCCCCTCAGTTTTCTTAATTGTTTTGTCCTATGAACCATGACCACAGGCTTCTCTGAATGACAAATTGAAAGCAAACCAATCCCATGCAAAGTCTAAGCTAAGTGTCTTCCCTCCAACATCTGCGCCATGCCAGGCGAACTGCAGGATGGAGAAATGAAATATAGTGTTTATGCAATGGCACTAAGCAGAACAGAGAGTTTCTGTATTTCCACAGCTGTTATATCCCCTGGCACATTTGAGATTAGATTCCACTGCCAAGATGCGACTATTGACTGAGAAAAGGTCAGAGCAATGCTCTTTCCCACAAAGGTTAAAAATAATAGCAAAAAAATCTAAAATATAATGCCCATGTGCAAGATAATTAGATTTTAAAGTGTGCTTTGGGCACATTTCCAGCCTTAGGCTCTGCTCTGTATGTGCTCTATATGCCATCTTTGATATTTTTTGATTGTCTTGTTTGCTGCAGGGCATATATATTTCATGACTGGATAGCTAAAAACTGTATCGATGCAGCCAAGCCTTTGCCAATTATTTCTATGGTCAAGTACTAACAAATAATACACTCCATCCCTGCGGAGAAACAGATATGGTGTCCACCGTGCTGTGTTGAAGGTTGGCCTCCCAGGAGCTTTGTGAACACGGCCCGTCAACATGACACATTTGAATCTGAGCTGTCCACGACTTCTGAATGCTGAGCTGAAGCAGGCCTCGGCCTCCAGAGACTCAGAGAATGCCAGCGGCAGAATACAAATTTATGGTTTCCTACGACCTTCAAAACCACCAGACAGGCATACTAAGTTTTAAAGCTTAAATGTTCAACTAAACCTCTAGTGCTGTAAGGTGTACCATTCTGCCATGTTAGGTTCAAGAGAGATTAAAGTATTAATTGACTGATCACATGAATGATTCATTGGATTTTCATTTTGAGTCTGAGTGTGTGTGGTAAAGGTTTAAAAATATGTGCTGTAAAACACTATGAACATCTAATCTGACTGAACTGTTTCTTAAAAAATTCTCGGATTCTGTAGATGCCAAAATGTGACGTTGGATGAGTCATGACAATGTGAAACATGGTGGAGAACAAGTCTGTTGCGAGTGGTATGAATGATTTTGCAAAGCTGTTTAAATGTTCAGTGCTCTATAGTAACATAAGGCCTTATGTACCAACCAGCTGATGTAAAATTAATCACTCACCTTTCACCGTTGACTTTATGCAAAACATTTGTTTTTGTTAAATACCATGCATACCATACATAATGAAATGTGATGAAGTGATGAAAATAATTGTAAAAAAAAAAATATGTACAATATAAAAATATTAAATATTACAAAAAGTTTTTTTTTGCAGATTTGAATGTGTGAAATATTGTAATATCAAATGCCCAATGTGGATGCTTCCCAAGCAAGTTTACGTGCTTAATAAATTTGTTATTAAACATTGTACACAGACTAAAAGGTGAAAATGTACACTTTGAAACTGCCAGTAAAAAACAGAGTAACATATTGAATTAAACATGAAATTCTGAATGAGAAAAAACTCAAACAGTATTTTCTTATAAAATGTACTCTAGTATCCTTTGTTTTATTTACAACTTCAAAAAATGTGATTTGAAAGAGCGAAAGTGCAATCAGCAGGTCTTTTATCACTAACAAGTTTAACATAATTAGTTTATATTTCAGTGGATGATGCCGATTTACCTTTTCTACAAAAAAAAAAAAAAAAAAATCAGCAAGATTTTTAAACTCTTCCTCTAGAAAATAATAAATAAAGAATGGGCATCAGAGTGTTTTTGCTTTTTTAATGTTTTTATACAATTTATGAAGGTGTTGTAAATTGTTATATTTTTTCTAATTTAATTGTACAATACATAATCATATTTTGTGCATGCAACTTATTTCAACAAATTTACAGATGCTGCATCCGTTGCATCCAACATGATTTCTCACCCTCAGAAACTCTGGGCTTAAAGGCATAGTTCACCCAAAAATGAAAATTCTGTCATTAATTTCTCACCCTCATGTCGTTCCAA
Source organism: Tor tambroides (assembly GCA_021397915.2). Taxonomy (NCBI): domain Eukaryota; kingdom Metazoa; phylum Chordata; class Actinopteri; order Cypriniformes; family Cyprinidae; genus Tor; species Tor tambroides. The sequence continues at coordinate 53,111 of JAFVLL020025041.1, read as the reverse complement.
ACCCGTAAGAAAAAAATCACGTATTCCACCAGGGATAGTTAAGAACTGTAATTTTTGGGTGAACTATCCCTTTAAAAAAAGTTCAGAGTCTTCTACTTACGACTTTATGGTGCCGTACATCTACATTCAATTCGTAAATACAATCTTTCCGACATGAATGCACTATTAATATATAAATTAATTTTGCAAAATCAATGATAAACTTTTCCAAACAAACAAAATGCTGATTATAATAACCATTTTATGTGCATTAAATGTGTGCAGTTAAAGGCTTCATTGTGTAGAGGTCAAAGAGCAGGCAAACTGAAGTGTTGAATTTTATTGAATAGAGATTGTGGGAGTGTTTGTTCGGTCATCATGTCTTCATCAGTGTTCAGCGGGACCACTGTGCTCTTATCTGAGCAGTCAGTGTGTGATTCAACCATGATTGTGAGCTCATTCTCCCAGACCTTAGGTCTGATTGAATTGCTCATTCATAGTCTGAATTTGGTTCGATTTGCTCTAAGAGTGCATATATAGCATTTAGTAAGAAAAAAGTAACCTGGACTCAACAAAGGAGATCCCATATGGCAATTTGCCAGGATGCGAAGTGCACAGTACCGAGAAGCTGTAATTGTGTTTTTCCATGCTGTGGCCGGTAATTTCAAGGTTAGAAATATGTGGTGTGATAGTGGAACAAATGGAATCACATTTATCTCTTTGATTGCGCAGGTTTGCGTATCTTTAGGCTATGTGTATATTGCAGGGTAAATACCACATTTATATTTTGCTCTCTCTGTACACACAGAGCAGTGGAATGAAAGAGAGCGAGAGAGCCCTAAAATTGTTGCTAGGCGACCTGACATCAGTTCTTCATTCTACAATCATTCTGTTGCCCACGTGTGTGCAGGCTGCGTATAAAGCCAATGGGAGCGAATCCACTCTGCCTTTGAGTGGGTACTGCTCGCAGGGCTCCTTTTTCAAAGAGCTGAAGAGAAATTGCGGCAATCGTCTCCCTCAAACACCCGTCTATCTGAAAAAATGCCTCAGTGACTAGAATGAAGTTTATGAAAAGACTCCAGATTCTAATGGCTTTTTCTTAAAATTTATTGGATTGGTGGGCATGAGGATTTTGTCACTGCCAGAAAGAAGAAAGTTTACTTTTTTCATCTTGTTTCAAGGTCTTTCTCAAGTCTAAAATTATGTTTCCAAGTGAAGACTGGAACTCAAGTGAGCTGCTCAACAGCTCCATTGGAAACTCCTCTATGGAGGATACGGAGGACGAGGAGCACCCCTTCCTGACGGATGCTTGGCTGGTGCCCCTTTTCTTCTCTCTCATCATGCTAGTGGGGCTGATCGGAAACTCACTGGTGATCTATGTCATCTCCAAGCACAGACAGATGAGGACCGCCACTAACTTTTACATTGGTGAGTCGCCAATTCTCTTTTTTTCTGCACAAAACCTTTGGAATCTTTTACCACATTAGACAAGCTCTAATTACATCTTCTAAAAATATTTCTTAGCTTTTGAATAATATATCTTTATGTATTCTTTTTTATAATTTTTGTATATATATCTTATAAATGTATATATATATATATATATATATATATATATTATAAATATTTAATTATTTTAACTGTTTTATGATCATTTTTGTTGTTATAATTTTTTTGTAATTTTTTTTTTGCTCAGACCTATATATTAAGCTGCTAGACAAATAAATTATTATTATTAAGTAATTTATATGATGATGCAGAAAAGTCAGATGAATCTAATTTTGCACAGGAATTGCAGCAACAGGAAGCAAACTGGAGTTCAGCCTCTTATTAACTGTGTTAGTATATTTGTGGTGAATGATTCATTTGTCACAGAATGATGTACTGTCATGTAACTGTAAGAATTATTGCATTTCCTCAAGGAACGCTGCACAAGGACTTCTTGAGCAAGATTGTGAGGTTAGGAAATGCCTTAAAATTGATGGAACTTGAATGAAGCACTCAGTGAAAAAAGTCATAGTCACTATATGACTACAGTGTGTGCAGAATTATTAGGCAAGTTGATATTCTGGTCATATTTTTTTCCAAGAACATTTTACCAATTCCAAACCACATCAGTCTTAATAACTACTATTGACTTTGTATTTAATCATTTATAAGTGATATATAATCGTCCATGAAGGCTGGAAGTCAAAAACTTCTTATATTCAGGTGTGCCGAATTATTAGGCAGGTTTTCTTTTACAGATAAAATGAGCCAAAAAAGAGATTTAACTCAGACTGAAAGTCAAAAATTGTTAAATGCCCATGAGGAGGATGCAATACTAATGCAATAATAGAATTTGCAAAGCTAGGGCATGACCACTGGGCAGCAAAATGCTCATTGGATCAGCAGAGTCAGAAAAAACAGGTGGAGAAGAAAAGACACATGTTAACTGCAAAAGAATTAAGAATTAAGGTGAAGAATTAGGTGAGAAACCATCAGGAACCATTTAGTCTCCAGAACCTAAAAAACCCATTTTCCAGAACTGCAACCTTCCTGGAGTCTCCACAAGTGCAATGTGTCAGGTTCTCAGGGACTTTGCTTGGGTAAAATATCCTAAAAAAATGACCCTCACTTAATAAGAATAACATGCTGAAGTGTTGTGAAATACATTAAGACTGATTTTTCATAGGCTTTATGGACAGATAAGTTGTGAGTGACTCTTGAAGGACCAGCATCACATCCTCTTGTACCACTGTTTGAAGAATTTATCTTCCAGAATCTGCCAGTAAGTTTTAGGAGCTCATTTTTAGTCCATCTCCTATCCTGAAAAGTATATGTCTTGCAGAGATTGACTAAAATGAGCTCCTAGAACTTACTGGCAGATTTTGGAAGATAAATTCTTCAAACAGTGGCACAAGAGGATGTGATGCTGGTCCTTCAAGAGTCACTCACAACTTATCTGTCCATAAAGCCTATACAAAATCAGTCTTCATGTATTTCACAACACTTCATCATGTTATTCTTATTAAGTGAGGGCCATTTTAAAGAATTTTTTGCCCAAGCAAAGTCTCTGAGAACCTGACACATTGCACTTCTGGAAACCCAGGAAGGTTGCAGTTCTGGAAAATGATGAAACTTGGAGACTAAATGGTTCCTGATGGTTTCTCACCTAATTCTTCACATTGAATTCTTAATTCTTTTGCAGTTAACGTATGTTCTTTCTTCTCCACCTGTTTTTTTCGTGCTGACCTAATGAGCATTTCACTTGCCCAATGGTCATGCCTTAACTTTGCTAATTTTATTATTGCATTAGTATTGCATCCTCCTCATGGGCATTTAATAATTTTTTGCTTTTTATTCTTGAGTTCAATCTCTTTTTTGGCTCATTTTATCTGTAAAAGAAAACCTGCCTAATAATTCGGCACACCTGAAATAAGGAGTTTTTGACTTTCAGCCTTCATGGACAATTATATATCACTTATAAATGATTAAATACAAAATCAATAGTAGTTATTAAGATTGATGTGGTTTGGAATTGGTAAAATGTTCTAGGAAAAAAAATATGACCAGAATATCAACTTGCCTAATAACTCTGCACACACTGCAAATGACTCATATGTTGGCATTTTAGTATTTTAGTGAATTTTATCAGTCTGAGCATGGAAGGGAATAAAGTCAGATCATCCACAGTGGCTCAAATTGATTTTCAATGTTGCTGTCAGAGCTTGCTTTTAATTCACTGCATTTTCACCTCACATTTCCACCATTTCTGTCTCCAATTATTTTTGGCCTCATAATATTTTAATGATTGACAGAATCCCTGTACCTCTAGGAGATAACAGTAATATGAACAGTGTCACCTCACATTACGCATTCACTTTTTCCATACCTTCTAAATAAACGAAACAGATAATTCATAACACATATTTAATTCCTCAGCTAACTTGGCTGCCACTGACATCATTTTCCTGCTGTGCTGTGTGCCGTTCACTGCAACCCTTTACCCTCTGCCTGGCTGGATATTTGGGGACTTCATGTGCAAATGTGTTGCTTTTCTCCAACAGGTAAGCAGAGCACCTCAGGAAACAACACTGCACAAGACATATTGTTAAAAATAAGCTATTTTTTTTCTTTTGTGTAGTGTAAATGTGTCATCTCAGAATGTTTTTGAGGACAATGACCTCACTGACAAAGCCACTGTGAAATGAAAAGTAAGAGGAATAAACGTGTAAAGGTTAATGCTGATAGGATTCTGGACTTCAATATGGTACCCAACAGTTTCACCCAGTAGCAATAAATGGATTTTTACACTAATTAAGACCTATAATATAGTCTCTATTCTTACTAGAAAGTCAGTTTTGGGCAGTGATGACAGAACAAGTTTTAGAGTCGGACACAGCTCAAGATGGGCACATTGTGACGTCGCTATATGGCTATGAAATGAATTAGCTCAAGTCATGTTACCTAATTAATATTCATGACCAAATGTTTGACTTGTGCTGGGTAGAAATACTTCTATGGCCCTGCACAAGTTTTGGTAGTGAGATGCAATATCCAAACAGTTATATTAATAATAATAATAATAATAATAAAAATGATTATTAGATTAAGTTTGTATAGTGAAAAAAATGATAAATGTAAGTATAAATTCGAAACAAATGTAGTTGCTTTGGTATGAGAGGTGCATAGAGATTACTCAGTGCGCATTTTCTGATTTCCACATCTATTTCACAATCAATGTTCCTCTCTGGACAAGCACGTTCTGAGTGTCTGGCAGAGACAATGCTGCTCCTGGAACTGTGATTAGAAAAAAGGTAAAAGCAAAAGGTAAAAAGCAACCTAGGCTCATTGGGAAGAACATGCATTTGCTTACACATTAGCAAAACTCTCTCTATATATATATATATATATATATATATATATATATAAAAATTCCAGTCTGCAGCTTGCAACAACATATATTCCTTTTCACATAGTATAATTTCAGGGGCAGATTATCACTTAATAAAGATTTATTTTTGTGTCCATGTTATAAACTCAAACAAATTTTAACTTAATGCATGATTTGTAAACTTATACATTTTGATGTCTGCAGTTTACAAGCTCCATATGCGTGGTTTGTGCTTAGGATGCAATAAATATCCTTGGTAGCTCACCTGGTATATTCAGCAAATGTGTTTTTATCTCATGTTTTTTTTTTTTTTAGTTTGGTTAGGTTTAAGGTAGGGTTTAGTGTAGGTGGTACTTTATGATATTAGCTAAAACTATTGTGAATATCACAAATTTGCTTTTAATGCAAGTCAGCAAAGCTAAATATTTTAATAGTAGCCAATGGGGATGTGGGCTAAAAGTGCTAGCAGCCCTAGTGTTTCATGATAAGTAACTAAAAGTACCAAAACTACTTAACTACATTTTTCAGTAGCATGGCAGTAGTTTCTAGGTATTGCATTGTTTTGCATCTTTTTACAATGAAATGTTAAGTTAAACACTGTAAACACTGAATAAATCTACACTGAGATATTCTACACTGTAAAAACAAAATCTGTAGTTTTTACAAAACAAAAATGGCAGCTGTGGTTGTCAGAATAATTTTGTAAAAAAAAATACAGAAGAACTGTAAACACATTTATTGAACAAACTGTAAATTATTACATTATAAAACTGTAGTAAAAAAAAAAACTAATGGAATGTAAAATTAAAAACCTAATACATAAAAACCTAATACATAACTGATAACAAACACTATTAAGAAACATGATTATTTAAACAAAATACTTTCAAATGTGGAGTGTCACAGGGAATTCTGGGAATCTCAGTTTACAGGTTTTGACTGTAAATTATACGTTAATTTGTTCTTGTTTACTTCTAAAAACTACAATTGACAGAATTTTCCTGTAAAATTACATGAATTGTCTGGGTAGATTACTTTTATGGTTTTTCCCTGTATAGGAACAGGAATTTTTTTTTTACCGTAGCATTTTACAGTATTTTACAGTTAAAATTCCACTCATTTTTTATTGGTTGTATTACCTGCAAATAGTATAAATCACACTAATCGAGATTCATTTGAAAATTCTTGGTTTTGGGTAGGAAAAAATTAGCTCAGATTAAATGATACTTAACATGATATACAGTATTTGTTATGAATTTCAGATAGACATTGCCTTGTTAAGTAGCTTTAATATAGTAAGCTACTTTCTGCTAGCAATCTGTAGCATAGCTATACTACTTTATCCAAAAGGATAACAAGCTACTATAGTATAGCTATACTGTAAAACGTTAACTTGTAGCTTGACAAGCTTCAAAGCTTTCCCAACAACAGCGTTCTCTCTGCAGCAATACATAAAAGAGTAATCCTCTGAGAACTCAAACCGTTCCATTTAAAAAACCATACAAAATATACATCAAAACAGAAAACCATCACTGAACAGAAATGCTCTGAGGAATACCATTTTTTTTTTTACATTTGGGTGTATATGAAGGAAGAACTTCCTTTTGTATGGCATTTCAACATTATGATTCATCCTTCATTTCATGTAGATAATAGAAGATGTGACTCAATCTTTATTCACTGCCGCATGAGAGACTGCATCGGCCAAACAAAAAAAGTAGGACATGGTATGTTTATAAAAGCTAACATTAAAAACATAGGAAAAGGAAAAGAAAACTATGTGACCGAAGGAATATGCCAGCCCGTCAAACATACTGTTTGACTAGTTACTTGTTTCAGCTATAATTTGACGTAAATTCACTTAAATAAGCAATGTTGCAGTGCAATTGGAACTAAATAAAATTTTACTCTATTCAGTACCTGAAAATGAAAAAAACTGCTGTTGATTTACAAGTGTTCCTTCTTAGTTGTATTTACTTACTGAATGAATGAACAGCTTACACAAACACCAAACAATCGCTGTGGGAGGAATAACTGCATAAATTCAGCTGTGTTTTTGCTCTTTCCTAATCCTGTATTCTTCATACAGGTTTGGTCCGAAAGAGCTGTGAAGCTTATCTTGTCGGACACACAGGCCTCCTCAGATTGAGGCTAAGCACGCGTTTTTTGTTTAATCATTGGATACCTTGCACAAAAGATGATGGGATGGAACAGTTCTTTGTTCACACCTGTTGCATCAAAGAGCTAAGGGATAGTTAAGCTTGCATAAAAACACTCGGAACAATGATTGACTTTATTCTCTAAAGCCTCTCCTCCTACCTGATTCTTTTAATTTAAGATGAGCAATCAGGCACTTCAGTTCAATTAATTCACCAGACAAAACCACAAGTGAATGGAGCTATTTTTTTGTGTCTAGAATTAATTCAAAAGGCGATGAGCTAAAGTCTGGCCTGCACTGAAAGCATTATGCGGATGTGTCTTTGTGTTAGATTTCAGATTAGTTAAATCCAATTTTTATGTTTACTCTAGTGCTCTGGAGTGTGTCTGTCTTGCATGTACTGATAATGATATGAATACATGATAATAAAGGGTTTGGCAATGTGTAGGTGACCGTACAGGCGACGTGCATCACTCTTACGGCGATGAGTGGAGACCGTTGCTATGTGACTGTGTATCCACTGAAATCCCTGCACCATAGAACCCCTCGTGTCGCAATGATTGTTAGCATCTGTATCTGGATTGGTAAGTCACTTAGTACAATTAAATATCACATACACAAAACATAAAAAAATCATTTTGTTATCATTTCTTTAGAGGAATAGTTCACACAAAAAAGAAAATTACCCCATGATTTACTCACCCTCAAGCCATCCTAGGTGTATATGACTTTCCTCTTTCAGCCGAATACAATTGCAGTTATATGAAAACATGTCCTGGCTCTTCCAAACTTTATAATGGCAGTGAATGGGGGTCGAGATTTTGAAGCTCAAAAAAGTGCATCCATCCATCATAAAAAGTACTCCACACGGCTCCAGGGGGCTAAACGAAGCATTTGTGTAAGAAAAATAATCCATATTTAAAACATTTTCAACTGTAATCTCTAGCTTCACGTTCACGAGTGAGTGCCGTTCCAACATATTACGTGAAAACACGTTTTTGTATTTCACCGTGTTGCTTTTCCATAGGTTTTTTTTAATGTAAACTTGCACAAGATGTGTTTTTAAATGCATCTCTAGACCTTCAATTTTTTCATTTCTTTGTTTTGTGTTTTTAAATGCAAAATGTGTTCTGTGTGAATGGCCCAACAGTAATGCAAATGTAAATCTATGGGGAAAGTTTTACAATAAAACATCTTTGTGTGATTGGGCCCATTCATATAGAGCATGTTCTTTACACGAGACAAAAGCGGTGAAAAAGAATGCAGCGTCTCGAGACAGGTTTTTCAAAAATTTTTGACATAGTGTCTTAAAAACATGGCACTCATGCACGAGATGCAGCCAGACACGACACAACTGTCAACGGTCTAGCGTATATGTTTACAAACAAAATCAATTAAAAAGCAGAGGAACAAGACTGCAAAAATGCATTCTGTGTGAATCAGTGCATAGAATCTCTTTATTCTTTGCAACGTTATCTGTTATCTCAGCCCGATCTCATTAGTATTCATACAGAGCATTTACACACACACACACACACACACACACACACACACAAGATAAAATATAAATATAATAGTAATTTAAATGTACTAATTTTATAGATTTTATTTAGAACTGTAATATATTTACTATAATAAAAGCAGTTTCCTTTACATTTTTTATATTTTATTTTTTTGTGTGTATTGTAATATTGTATAGACCAAAACATGCAATTACCAGAGGTCCATCCACCTAGAAAAGTAGTTCCATTAGGTTTAGACAATTCTACATCTTTTTTTCTATAGCTTTTTTTTTTAACTGAAGAATTAATGCAAATGCATTAGCAAAAAATCATGCTTTACATTTATGCTTTTAAACATGTCTACTTTCATGACAGTACCTAACTGCATTTAACCCAGAATATGCCCATAAATTTAAAAGTTTAAAAACGAACAAGCATTAAAGCATTCTCATCATCCCTTTTCTTATGCAACAAGGTTCCTTCATCCTTTCCATACCAATCTTCCTGTACCAGAGGCTTGAGGACGGCTATTGGTATGGACCAAGAAAATACTGCATGGAGAGGTTTCCATCAAAGACCCACGAGAAAGCTTTCATCCTCTATCAGTTTATAGCCGTATATCTACTGCCTGTCATTACCATCTCCTTCTGTTATTCCTTCATGCTGAAGAGAGTGGGACAAGCCTCTGTGGAGCCAGTGGATAACAACCATCAGGTACGATCGTGGGTAACAACCATCAGTGATGACACTCCACTGAATGGATATGAAAGGCTATATGTGCTTTAATCTATTATTCAGGTTTATATCCTCCCGAGAGGTTGTGAAACATCTTGGTTTCTTTTCTTCTCTTAAAAAGGAAAGAAATGAAGTAGTTGTAGTAGTAACCTTTATTTAATAAGGTAAAATAAAAGTAATTTAAGAACAAAATAATGGAAAATAAATGAATAAATAAATGAATAAATATATAAAATAACTTGATTTTGTACATGCTACACTTAAATATTAATAAAATGAACTATATTAATATAAAATATTTTTAAGAATTATAATCAAAATTAATCAAATAAAAATTAGAGTGTTTATTCCTGACTTTTAATATTCTGTAAAGATAATTTTCACAGCAAAAACAGCACTAAGTCATCTGATGTAGGTGTGGTCCAGTTTCACATAGGCGGTGTCCGAAACCTAAAGTCATGACTTTACATGCAGCTTTTTGTGTATGAAGGTTCCCCATAAGGAAATTAGTTTCTATATAAAAAAAAGAATCCAATAATTGGTAATAATACAGAATACCGATTTAGAAGCAATTTTTATAGGACAGTCATTTTTGACCAGTCATTTTTTTTGTTGTTGAGTATTTATACCCTGCATGAGCAAAGTCAGTAAGTTTTAGTCCAATGCAATAACGTTAACTTTTCAGGAAAAAAAAAAATCCTCTCTGGGTCAAAAAGATTGAAACACAACAAGGTAAAATAAGCTTTGAAGATAAGCAAGCATGACAGATTTACTCAAGATATGCTGCCTACAAAAATCAAACAGATCAAGCTGAAACAGATCAAGTTGAGCATATTTATATTACACATATATTGGGTTCAGACGTGCTTTGGACACGTCAGACAGCTGAAACATTCACATTTGATTTAAGCCCAATTTTTTTCAGACAGATTTGCAACAGGGTTTAGTTTCACACCTATGCTTCACGATATTCAAGCAGTGGCACAAATTCTTTATTAGACTGAGATTTGATTTTCTGATATTTTGCACAGCCAGTTTTTCTCTTTGACAAGGAATCCAGTCGCTGATAATGAAAAGCCACCTCACAGCTTGATGCTGCCACCACCACAATACTCTGTAAATATAGTGACTTTTTGATACGTGGGCAGTGTTTGCTTTGCCACACATTCGCTTTGAATTCCAGCCTAAAAGCTCCTAAAAGCTCTATCTTATCTGAGAAAAAAAAAAATATTCTCCCACATTACAGCTGAGTGACCTCTCACTCGCTCAGAGCTCCTGAGTCACCATACTGCTTTTTGGCCAGCAGATGTTTATACAGCCTTACAGTTCTTTTTTTCTCTCTCTCTGCTTGTGGTGAGTTTTGAGGAATGAAACTCTGGAGTTCCTGTGTAGTTAGATATAACTGAAGCAGCAGTGCCCGCTGTGGAATCACATTTGGATTTTGTTTTGTATCCTTTTCCTAATTATGCTTTCTTTTCATATTATATATGCTGTATATATTATACATAGAAAATATGCTGGCTAATTTAGTAATTCAGAGGTAAAAAATCAATTGTTTTACAACAGAAATTGTGAGTTTTTTATTTATCTCAATCTTAATCATTATTTAGAAAAAAAATCTATTAAAATATCTATTATTTTAAAAGAAATACTGTACCATGATTTTTTTTGTGAACCATGAATATCAGGGTATATGAAATTTGAAGGTTTCTTAACATTACTTAACCTAACTTACCTTGCCTTTTCATTAAAATAAATAAATAAATAATGTCTTAATCATACATACAAGGATCTTTCTTTTCTGTCACATAACAAAACCCTCTTTGAATTGGCAAACAGTGTTTACAATGTTAATATATAGCCTAATTTTAAAACAAAACTGTTTATATATTTTAAATATATAAAAAATTTAAATATCTAAAATATGAATAAAAGATTATGCAAACCACATTACTTTTTTATGAGACTTTCAATTGCAGTGCCTAGACTTTTTTAAAACCCCATAAAAATATCAGTTCATTTAATTTAGAAACTGAAAACATTTTCGTCAAAAAGATATATATGAGTAGATATATATGAGATATATATGTCTATATGAGCAGCATTTTTAATATATTTCATATTAATATATTCACTAAATGTATAAAAATTTAACTCTTCTTTAAAATGTCATTGATCAGTTTTGTTTTGTTTTTGTAAAAGCAATATCAGACCCATTCGCTTGCTATAATCTTATCAAAACCTTGTTTATTTCAGGTCCACCTGCTCTCAGAGAGAACTATCTCCATTAGGAGTAAGATTTCCAAAATGGTAGTGGTCATTGTTGTTCTCTTCACCATCTGCTGGGGTCCCATTCAGATCTTTGTCCTGTTCCAGTCTTTCTACCCCAACTTCAAGGCCAACTACGCAACATATAAGATCAAGACATGGGCCAACTGCATGTCCTATGCCAACTCCTCTATCAACCCTATTGTCTACGGTTTTATGGGCGCCAGCTTCCGCAAGTCCTTCAGGAAGACCTTTCCCTTCCTCTTCAGACACAAAGTGAGAGACAGCAGTGTCGCCTCCCGCACGGCCAATGCAGAAATAAAGTTTGTGGCAACAGAGGAGAGCAACACTGAGAGGAAATGAGAGCAGATGACACCTCAACCATGAATTCATGCCAACTGTCTAGTCGCCGAAGCGCAGGCTTCCTCCATAAATAGGGGTTATATTCAGTTCGCTGAGTTATGAAAAAATTCTAATGTGGTGCAAAAGGCCATTTAGAAGGCAAAGAACTGCAAAAGTGCACATAAATTATTATAGTTATAATTACAGCTGGAGTTAAGTGTTATTTGATATTGACATCCAACATCGAAACCAAAAGGTTCAACTCTTATCACTGGCCCTATGAGAGCTTGCATTTCTAAAAGTTGTATGGAAAGCTCATTTTACAGGCTGTAAGTTCGCGGATGGGGAACCAAATGGATGTTCTGCCAGCGGAGATGTGTAGGAGCTTGCCTGAGAGGATGTTGACTAAATCAAACATGGCAACTGTTGACTCATCTATTGTGTTTGACATATACACGACACCTCCCTGTGCACACTTCCTCATGAAACACCACTCTAAACTGCTCTTCATCGCTTGTATATATATATATATATATATATATATATATATATATTCTGAGCATTCTACAACATGGCTCAATCTGAAGAGGTGTACTCACAAGGTATAGACTCTCTCAAAGCACACCACTTCTCAAGATTGAACGAATGTTGCTCAAAGCACAGAATAACATATTATGCTGCACCTGCCAGCATGGCAATTGAGATTATCCTAGGATAGACACTGCGGATTAGCAAATATGTGTGAATGGAACTGAAGATGATAAAGATAATATCATTAATGTGATAAAAAAAAATGTAAGATGTTATTTAAAACAGGATGCAGCATAATATGTCTCAAGAACCATTTTCAAGGAGCAATTCACTTAGAACGTTTTTTGAGTTTAACAATGTGAGAAAAAATGCAAGGACTATGCTCTTTTTAATGTTTCAGTACTTTTAGCCTGAGCAGCACATTTATAGTATACTTTGTCATTCGCAAGTTGCTGCTAAAAATGCTGGATGGGCGTGCAAATGTCAAACACATCCATCTACCTTAGTAAAAAAGTAATATATTTAAAATACACTTATTTCATACTAAGTATAGAAATCTGTTAACATATTTTCTGACATATCGCTCGAGACTTACTGATATAAAAATTATAATTAAACTTTATTTGGAGTACTACTTGTGCACAATGCACATTTCTTAATGTTAAGCCTAAAATGTGTTTTAGTATCACTATCGATGAGGACTGTATGATCTTTGAATAATATCGGTCTTTAAATGCAAGATATTTAAAGTGTACCTGAAGTATACTTCAGTATATCTTTAGTTGGACTTCAGCACTACTTTCGCACAATTAAAGTGCATTAAGTACAAAATTAGTTGTTCCAATTTAGCAGACTTTAAGTATACCAGTTTAGTACACTAAAAGTACAGGGTATTTTTATTAAGTACATAAATATGTAAATTTATTTGTAGCAGACTTAGCATGATATAACATTTTAGTACTTTAGTTATTTTTCACTAGGGTAGTGCATGTGCACTCAGAAAAACAATGGAAAAGAACTGCATTGGAATGCAAAAACGTTTTCTGTGTGAACAGCTCCTAAGTTGTCTGTATCTTGATATGTTGTCGTAAAAATGCAACACTCATGTGAAAGATGCTGAAAAAGCAGTGCGAAGCAATGGTCAAAGATGTTTGTCTGAGGGGCGATTTAAACAGAAAGCATTTTTCTGTGTTGAAAAATACAAAACACGCAAGGTCTAGAAGCATATTTGTTTCACTTTTTTTAATGAGCACAATTATAAAACATGTCCTAACAAGTTTACAACTAAACAAAGGAAAATAATAACAGTGAAATGCTATTTTTTTTCTGTGTGAACAGCCCCTAAGTTGTCTGTATCTTAAAAACATCTTTAAAAAAAAAAGCAGTGCAACACAATGGTCAATGATGTTTTTCTAAGGGGCCATTCAAAACGAACAAGTTTTTGTGTTGAAAAATGCAAGATGCAAACAGTGAAGTGTGAGAAAAGAAAAAAAAACAAGGTCTCCAAATGCATTTTTTAAAAGTACTTTTAACTTGAGCACCATGTTTTTAAAATGCTGTCATCTGCTAGACAGTGCAAACATCGAGAACACAATGGTTAAACACATCCCTCTGTTTACATAGAAATGGCAAAATAGCACAGTGAAATGCAAAAAATGCGTTCCGTTAAAATGGCCCTAAGCTGTCTGTACCTTGACCCTTAAGGGTGTCTAAACGAAACACTAACGAAAACAACGGTCAAAGACTTTCATCTAGCGTATGTTTACACTGAAAAACGATTAACAAGCAGCGCAGTGGAGTGCAAAAACGCATTCTGGTGAACTGTCACTAACATATTCGTGTTCTGGATTAGTAAATGAATAGCATCCTCCAAGGCTTTCCAAATGTGCCCATCATTTTGATGTAATGATTGAGGTAAAATGGCTCTGTCATGCACAAACGGCAATACAACACGTCTACAGGGTAGATTTATTTACCATGCTAAGTGAGAGGGAATTCAAAGGGGAATTAAGTGTGATTTTGTTTCGCTAGCGTGTGCTACCGCAAAGCTTGCTTAATTACTTTTGTCCGAAGCAGAAATAGATGTCTTATCATTAGCATTTGTGAAATGTTTTGACAAGCAGAGCTAAGTAGCTAAAAGCTTTTCTTGAAGTGCTGTCAGTTTAACCTTGGCATTAATAAATTATTCAGTATTCTTGAAGCATGGTCCTGTTAGCTCTATAAATGCCTTAATGAATTCAAATCTGACTGGACTTGAGTAGCTTTGTTTGTCTTCTTCCTTTTTTATTTCCATATTTTTAAATTTTGTTTAGGAGTTATTTATTTATTTATTTCTGGCTTTGTAGAATACATACTAAACAGGTTTCTGCCTAAAATGTCCTGCCTATTGAAGAACCATATAATCAATTCCAGTGCATATTCCGTCTGCAATTTAGAAATGTTTTTAAAGAGTTTTCAACTGGATCATCATTGAACTTTATGTATTTACCAAGTGAATGTGAATTTGCATAAATAAATTTGCCAAATCTATTAATAATTCTTCAACTTGTTCCAGTGACATCAACCAGATATTTGATATTCACTGCATAATGTGTCTTTAATTACCATGCAGAGTGTATTGCTTTGAGAAACGGCAAGGCAAAATCAAGCAGTTGGACTGATGGACTAATAGCATGGAAATAACCCCACGATGCCACCTACACAGGCAGCCAATTATTATCTTGATCAGTGGAAAAGGGGCAGGAAGTGCGTAATCAGTCCTGCTATTTCAAAGCGTTAAACTAGCATCTCTCCTCTGCTTGGCCTAAGGTCAGTAAACAGAGCAGAAGCACTGCAATAGTTTAATTCATATTAAACTGTGAGATGCAATGAGTCACTCTATTCATTATATTACAGTCGTAAAGAAACTATCTCGCTAATTTATTCAGAAAATAATTAGCCTAAACCATTGAAATTTCGCCTCAGACATCTTTAAAATGTCAGCAGCAGTTTTCAGTGTCAACTAAATTTATAATTTAATCAGGTCGAATACAATTAAACTAGAAGTACACAAATGTTGATACTACATTCCTAACAGATTCTGTAAAGTTGACAGTGGCATGACATGAATGCAACAATCAATGAAAATATTTTATCATGTGACTATTACATTATATTATATGATATTTATATTTATAATTTTATAAACTTGAAAAAACACTGTAAATGGGTAAGAATATTGGAACAAATATTACAGTAATTTTAAACCTACCCCTCATTCACATTTAATGTAACAGTCATAGCAAATAAAAAAGAAAACAACACAAAACATTTGCATCTTTTAAATGCTCATTTGTAACTCTAGATTAAAGACATTGTTTAAACTGATGTAAGATTTGATTTATTGCAAATAAAAATATAATAACAAAAACAAAACAAAAAAAATCTTCAGATGATAAGGTGTTGATCGTTACTAAAACTATGCATTACCTTGAGAGGAGGCAGATGTCACATTTATTGAATGCCACAATTATCCCTGCCCTCTCTTATTTTTTTATTTTTTTTATGTCAGACATGATGAGTTTCGGGGGTAAACACTTATTTGAATTTTTCTTTTTTCAATGCATAAATTCAGAGGTTCGACATCTCAATGGGCACAGAGAGACTGCCTCTGTAATCACTCTCCAGTGCACTCACTTGTCACTGAAGTGTGTGTTTGAGTGTGTTTGGAATTTGGTGTTGATTCACTTGCACTGCAGAAGAAATGAAAACATATTGCTTGCAGAGAAAAATATGGCTCTGCTAAGAAAATATTGCTTGCAAACTTTTCAGTTTTCTGAAGAGCAATTAAATTTTTATTATTAAATCATAAATTATTATTACTGACTGGATGTAGACATAATACTGGATTTCAACACTCCAATGCCAACTCCTCAACACGCTCAACATCGCTGTCAGCAGTGTCCTTCAGTTTTCTGGATTCAATCTCCCAGAGCTTGTGGGAGACTAATATTGCTGTAAAAAGCTTCAACATTGCATGTACTTCCTTCAGCAGCTGAGGAAGTTGCCACAGGAGCTTCTGATGCAGTTCTACTCAGCAGGCACCGAGTCTGTGCACGTCTATAGCTGTCTCGTTTGTCTCAGCGACCAAATCAGACAAAAATAGGCTACGACAGACAGTCAAGACGACTGAGAAGAAGATCATTAGTGCTTGTCCTGGTTCACTTCCAGAGTGCGAAAACGGCAGGCAAAAATCATCTCTTTCCCATCCACCGTTTTTGCTCAGGCAATCTCTTTTACAAACAGTTACAGTCCCCGATAAGGTTTCTTGACAGTATAACACATTCATTTCCTGTGAAATATGTAAATTCATTTCAGACATTTACTAACCCAACTGTGTGATATTCACAGTTTTTTTATATCTTATTTGATATTGAAATTTCTGTTTTTCTTATTTAAACTACAGACCCTTACTGTACCATTATGAATATACTTTCTATACATCCTTAGCACACAACTCTCTGTACAAATACTAAACATAGTCATGTAATTGAGTTTGCATTATTCTGAAAATGGATCAAAAACATAATAACCCAATACGTTACTGCAGTAATCAGTTACATTAAATTAATAAACTCCAAGATTATGTTAGTAGGAGTTTTGATTTTGATTTTGTACTACACAATCATGTTAACTGTACTAAACTTGAAATACTGTGTATGCTAACTCATACAATTAGATGACTATCATAAAAATGAAAAAAAAATCCTTTAAATAAGGAAAAACCTAGTTTACATCTAATTGTAGTCTTTGTATTCATATTGATCCATATGGTTTAAAACATTTCAGTGTACATGTCTACATTTGTCATTATTTATTTTTGTGTGATTTTTTTTTCACAAATATCATACATTTTTAATTCATGATTATTTTACATTACATTTTATAATCTAACCTGACAGACAGACAAACAAACAAATAAATAAATAAGATTCAGAAATTAAAATCTTGCTCACAACAGAAATTACTTCTGTAGTTGACCAATAAAACACTTTCTGGTGCATAGTAGTATAACATTAATGGATTTCGTATTTTATTTATCAAATAAATATGGTTATAATCGACCACATTTCAAATTCTGTCAGTGTCCACATTCTATTTGACTATTTGCTCTATTCTCAAGCACACGGAAGCATTATGACGGCTGTTCACTGGCAGAGATCTGTCAGCAGCAGTGAATTGCAAATGAACAGAAGAGCAAGCTCTGCAATTCCATTCTGCACCCTAAGAGGGAAGCAGAGAGTCAGAGACACCTAAAAATAAGACACAACCAACACTGAGTGAGATAAATGAGAACAAACGTCTACATGGAGGGGCTTTTTCATATTTATTTACTTATAATTGCTTTCACCCAGCAGGGAATATTTTTAAAATGGTGGTAAAGGGCAAGAACGTTTAAGATGTCTAATTTTACAGGCTTTGAGCAGCAATCAGAGACGCAGGACGCGGCTGGTCTGGAAAACCTCTAACCCGTACCTGATACTGGTGGGGACTCGTGTGTATTAGAACACCCTGCGGTGTCTAATCACAGCTACCGTTCTGGCAGACAGAGTAGACAATTTGAAGTAAAGTGTTTAAGAACGGCGCAGTTCTCCCTCACTCTTGACCCTTTTTTCGCCCGCCCGAACAGACAGACGGGGCAGCTGGAGTCGTGTTGGATTTGGTCTTTGAAGGGGAAAAATGTTGTCAGCACTAAGACATGGCACCACAGCCGTACAAAGAACCCATTCTACACGCTCTTTGTGTGTGAGAGAGATGGTGTGTATGTAAGCATGTGTGCTCCACCGCTCTTCGTTACAACATGGACAGGAAACCACTCTCGGCCTCTGGCACTGTGTGGTCTTTACCGAGGCGGGCCGTCTGGGACCCTCACAGCAGCCTTAATGAAACCCAATAGTGTACCCAACTAAAAATAAACTCGCCCATATGGTCTCAAACACAACAGTATGTACATATGGCGAGAAGGAGGTTTGTTTTTCTTTCTGCAGGTTTATTTGAGGTAAAATTAATATTGCGCCCCCTCAAGGCACAATTCCATTACTACTGTCTAACTTACTGTATTATGTACTTTCTTTGTTGTTATTAGTTGTATTAAAAAAGTGGCTGGTTGTTATTAGTAGTATTAAAAAGTGGCTAGAAGATGTGCATGCAACAACTCACAAACAAAAAATCTGTAGGAAAACGAAAAAGGTACTGGTAATTTTCTGCTTGCAGTTCACAGATGTTTCCTTTAACCTTAAAACTCATCACATATTCAAAATACAGTTAAAAACCCCTGTGAAAAATCAATATTCATTATCATAATAATGCAGTACTTTGAGCCCTATTTTTATGGTGAGCTTTTAATATAATACTCTCCCCAAGTAAACTGTGGTAGCTGCTAACTGAACTCTGCCCTTAAATTGTCAATCAACTACAGTAAACATAACAATTTAGTACATTAAATGTAATGTTTTAGTAATGAGTTCCAGAAGCATGCATTTTTCCTACTGTGGAAAACTACTTCTCACAATTTTCCTACAGTGTGCTGCACCGAAACTTGCAATGGCCACTGAGGCTAATTGTGAAATTGTTCATGCATATAGAGTTCATCGATGATAAAAATAATGACAACTTTCGTTATCCTTAAATTAGGTTTGTGTGCTGTGCATGGAAAATGTCCATCAGTCACTTTATAGTAAAAAAAATGCATTTTTTCAGACAAAGCATCTAAAAATAGTTAATAATGCAATAAACTTACATTTGAAGGTTATATCGTTATCTGTAAATGTTAGAAATTCACGCAAGCATTTATAGTGGAAAAAGGTTCTTTAGAATATTAAAATATTCTTCACATTAAGGAAAAAATTGGTTCTTTTAAGAGCTGTTGTCTGAAGGGTTCTTAAATGGTTTTTCTATGGCATCGCTGTACAAAAACCCTTTTGGAACCTTTATTTTTACGAATGTAGTGTCTTCACACCAAACAAGCTGTAAGCACACACATGCCCGTCAATCAGATTGAGCGTGGAATAAAGAGAGCGTGATCATTCCATCTAAAATATTTAGTGCTTCAGTGCAAAACAATCATTAGTTGCAACCCTATTCTAACCCTAGGCTATTATTCCCTTTCCATACTGACCGTTTTAGGAATTCTAGAGCTTGCAGTGGCACCTGAGCTGCGCGCGCATGTGTGTTGGGGTTGCCGATCCACCTGGCGCAGGTATTTGCTGTGCATCTGCCAAGAGACACTTAAAGTGCAGCCGTTCAGTCTAGCACAAACACGCTCGTCTAGGCGCTCGTCAGACACGGACAACTGCCTGCCACAGAAAAGAATGGGGGATGGATGAGGCTGTTGAGTGGCCGTTGGATTTTCTGGTTACCATCCTTTACGACACTCCCTTTGAAAAAGATGACATAAAAATGTCTGTCTATCACAATCGTCAGAAGTTAACCTTGGATGCTAATTCACAAAAGCAAATCTCACACTCATTGCCAAGCATCTGTAGGAGTAGAGTAATTATAGTAGTCTGCTGCAAATTTCACATTTCCTTGCCAGCAGAATTTTCTCTACAGAAGTTTTTGAGTCGTGAAATTAAACAACGCTCTAAAAGATGTGACAAAGCAGCTGGACTCGTACCGAGGCCAGATTTAACAGTGAATGGTGAACAGATTTACTATGGCAGTGGATTTCCTCTCAAAGCTGAAGAGATGTTCTCCAGTGACCCCTTCCATTCAGCTTAAACTGTGCCTGACTGCCTTCTCAGAACACCACCACCACCATCTCCAGTAAAAACAAACATGGCTTTGGGATACGGGTAGTGAGTAGAAACAAATGCTCTGCTGTGGGCACGGCCCAGACAGCGAAATTTCTGAAGCTTTATTCTGTGTTCAAAGTCACTAAGAGGACACCAGCAACCATTTATAAAACAACAGAGGCTAATAAATAATACAACTTAATTACCATGTTTGATTAGTCGTTGAGATGACAAATAGCACTGCAGCATTTCAGCCATTATTTTTAATAATATAATAATTACTCCAGATCTGGTCCATCTGTATGTACTGAGAACAACAGCACACACCTGTTTTTGTGGACTTTAATGTTAATCTCAAAGAATTTACTACTTATCAGAGAAAAATAAGATGCAAAATTATTGTTAAATTAATTTTTGACATTTTATATAAAAAAGTTTACCTATGGCATATACTGTAAACTGAGAAAGCTTTAAATTAATAAAGACTAAAGGTTTATACTTCATTAAAACAAAGGCAAACATAAAACACTCATACAAAAATATATATTCATTTTCATAAAATGTAATCATTTTCATCTGTTATTTTTATTGTATGAAACCAAGAGGGTAAAAAAAGTTCAGCTGTTTTGTGTTTTGTGATTATATCAGATAATTGTATTTGAAAAACCATGCAACAAACAGCATTTTCTTAAATTAGGTTTTAGTTATGGCCTGAATTTACCTGAAAATGAGAAAAGGGAAGAGCACTGCAGATTGGTCGTCTTTATTTTTCAATAATAAACAGATGCTTTGAGGGTCCTTTTTCTATATCCTCTTCCAAGAAATCAAATTAATATAATTTACATCTCAAAAACAAGCCAAATATATTTTCAAAACAGCTTCTCTTGCAGGAGCAGGATGGAATAAAAGCAACTTCTGTACGTTTATGAGTCATTAAACACGGAGAAGCAATAAATTCAGTAAACTCAAATCGAGGTTAAACCAACAACAGAACTTTTACCTGTTTGCTTGATGAAAGTACCTTCTAAAATTGCTGTTGACATTTCAAGGCTCATTTAAATAATATATTTTGATAAGTGTAAGATCTACAGTTTTGTAGAATATAAACATTTCTAAAGAGCTGACTGAATAAAAACAAATTAATGAAAAAACTTTAATAATCTAAACACAAACTGCTAAAATTATCATAGAATCTCAGACAATATAGCCAATTTTTAAAGAAGATTTTATATATTTATTTTTTATTTATTTGCATTAAATAGCAAATTTGCATGATGCAACCTTTAATACTGCAAAAGCTTTTTACATCTTAATATATAAAGCCAATTTCTGTGCTTCAATAAGGATTAAAACACCTTTTTATTTGTTTACACACTTTTCATTCATTTCATATAGCTTCGAAGTGGATATTATTCGCTCCTACAGTATGGATACGGATATTAACGCTCGTTCATTAAATGTTTTTTTTTTTTTAGATTTCTGTACATGCTGAGCACCCAGTAGCCAGTAGTGAGGGGGAGGAAGTCAGGCGCCTAAACTGCAGAACAGAGACAGCTGCCTGACGTGCATATAAAACCTATTTATTCAGCCAGTGCATATCCTCCTAATTATTCTGGTAAGTCTTAAGCAGACTATTTAAAGGTGACATTTAACAGCCTCCAACTGTTTCACATGCTAAGGACAATAGGTTTTAAATGCAGTGAATGATTAATAATGTGTGTCAGGCAGACTTAAGAAAGGCAAGTCTCATATCGCTGAAAACGACACTCCTCTTCACATCAGTAACGACCGCTGCCTCTCACACACGCACAGACACATTTTCATGTAATCGAGTTTCTTAAGGCAATGGAGATCAAATTCATGTATAACTTCATATAAGGATTCATATTTTGCACGGCCTCCTCCTGAGCCCAGCTTGGTGAAATCAGAGCTATTGCTGCTTCTTGCTTTTGCATGATAATCTAGAGATTGTTGTTTTTATGTGTTTGCTGGTTGAATTCATGCTGTGGAATGGAGGGGAGTCATACTTCATGGATCATTGTTTGTTCCTTCCTGTGTGAGTCATTGTGCAGAATTATTGTACTTCTCTATGGAGTCTCATTATGAGCTGCGTGACTTGTGCCCTCCGGATTAAGTGAATCACAATGATTTTTGCCCAGCTGATGCATTATTTAGTTTCCCACCATGCACTCAATTTTTATTTGTATGGAACTGACTGATATTACAGCTGAATTGCACTTTAGGCATGATGCACAATCAAAGATTTTCATATACAAAGCCACTGTAGAAATGCGCTATTCACATTCAGCACAATTCATTTATTGCAGTCCGTTAAAAGTCAAGATAATGTAAAGCAACAAATATTTAGCTGGTCATATGATCTCAATATGACGGCCCTCGTGAAGCAATCCACTACATCTAAAATAATAATAATAATAATAATAATAATAATATATATAAATGCACTTAATATATATACAAATATATTTAGAAATACACTTAAAAAAAATTTCTTTTGAAGTAGTAAATAAAATTTACATTTAAGAGTATTAGAGTATATAGCCTACAAGAAAATACTTCACTGTTAAAAATAATGTTTTTTCAAAGTTATAAATCAAATAAAGCTTACTGAAGTATATTTTGGCGAAAAAAAAAGAAGTTTTCATTTCCAAAATGTCATGTTTAATTCAGTCTGACTTCCTGTTTCTTTTTAATTAATGTGAAATTTGCTAGCAATTTCTGAAGGAAAATAGTTTCTACACTTACTTCAGTGCATTTCAATCGTTCTTCTTTAAAATTTAACTTTTAATTCAATATCTTTTTTTTTAATTATTTGTGCAATTGCTGTCCTACATGTTTTTCAGTGTATGAAATGCATAAAATATGAAATACCTTTTCAGAAGCAGTGCCGTGCTAAAAAAAAAACAAAAACAAAAAAACCCATACCTGAATGCCTTGCTTACTATTTACTGCTCTGATAGTTTCATCACTCATGCAGCTGCACACATTGTTCAATATATAATCATTTCAGCTTCACAGCTGCACACTATATTCTTACACACATCCTACATATTTGTTTAGGCAGAATGCGCCTGCAGATGAAAACGTATTTATAAATAAATTAAAAAACAAATCCATACTGCAATATTTTGGCCCAAAGCTCCTTCATAAATAATTAGTTCTCCTTTGAAACCTCACGTTAGAGTATAAAAAAGCATGGGAGAATAAGAGCCGTGCTCACTTAAGGAGGAGTATTCTTGTTACCCAGTGACTCATTCACCTTGAATGGGAACATACTTCACATCTGAGTCACCGAGGTTACACCCCTTGACAAGTCATCAAGATTGCACCCTCGGCAACAGTAACTCAACCAGTTTCTCTGCAGCAGTTTGATGCTGCTGCCACTACGATTTCCACACCCAAACTATCTTTTTCTCTAGAACCTACTTTCTCAGGGAATACAACAACATTTGAGAAAATGAAACGCCAAGTCCTGTTAGTTCTGTACACAAAGAAAACTGGTTCGCGCTAAAAGTAGTTTCAACTCACTGGCTGCGGTTGCACACGAACACACTTTTCAAGTCATCTTATACAATACATCCTCTTGATGCTCTAAGATGAAGGGCTATTTTGCAGAAAACAGTAAGATTTTGAGGGGAAATGGACGGGAGAGAAAAATAGCGCTTATCATCCTTGTACCTTAGTGAGAGATTCAGCGATATGAGTCACCATCTGAAAACATCCTCTTTCCTTTCCATAGACAGGGCGCTGATCCCACTGATAATGCTTTTAGTCCGGGTGTAGTAAATGCACTTGCCTAGGCATACATTATGTATATGATGTCAAATCTAATTTTTCTATGCCCTAAAAGAGGAGTCATTAAAAGAAAGATGATGCCTTTAATCCAATCACTGATGGGTAAATTAAGTTTTATAAGACCTGATGATTTAAATAATCAGTTAATTGTTTGCGATTACATGCAGGTGCTAAGTTACATGGCTTTGTAGGAATAGACGGATATTTTAGGGAAGGGTCACAATGGTTGACTAATAACCTAGTTGTGAAATACTGTAGACAGCTAGTCTCTCAGGATTTTACATGCAGACTTTATATATACATTAAATATGCATCTATTTATTTCTGGAGGATCATGAGAGACTGAAGACCGGAGTAATAGCTACTGAAATTTCAGCTTTGCCACCACAGGAATTACATTAATACAATCCATTAGGTCTATTATAAAACACAATATTACTGTTGTTTATTTATATATATATATATATATATATATATATATATATATATATATACATACATATAAATGTGTTTGTGGGGTTTTTTTTGAGGGGAAAAAAAGATGTAATAGTCAAACACTCAATTTTTACTACATTTGTTTATTTATAATGCTATGTATACATTTTTGCTTTCCCTGTTTAGCAAAGTAATGCAAACAGCATTTGATTGTAATGATTCTCAGAAACCTGCAACAATGAACAAAAAACAAAAAAAAATTAACAACAAAGGGTAAGATAAATATCACATGGTTTTCATCCTTGTTCTAATTTAAACTTTCCACAAACAGAAGAATACATATCTAAATCTAAATCTGAATGAATAGTGCATCTAAACATGTGATTCAACATCGCTTTAGCATCATGTTGATAAAAAAACCCATTCCCAAAGCATTACATTTCATGCTCTAAACAAAGCCATTTTTAAATAAATGCGAACTTTTGTCAATAAACACCCGTAAAATCTGGGAAACTAAAACTATTTTTCTCCAGAGACATATTCATCCGGTCAGTGACTAATATCAAAGGTTCTCTGAGCGGGAAGCCATGCCTGCAACATGATGCAGCATTGCCTTGATCACCCCCTGCCTTCAAGTATCCCATAATGACTGAAAAGGGCTGAGAATGGGAATGTTAAACTGGGTTGTGTCTGTATACCCTAAAAGGTACAGCGGGTTGTTCACTTCACTCTCCATTCAACTGGGCATTAAAAAAACTATAAGCCAGCCTGTATCAAACATGCAGTCTGATGGTTTTTCCAGCCCAGCCTGGCATCCCAGTCTTATTGCCATCTAGAAAGTTGTGCAGGGAAATGGCCAAGTGATGAAGAGACTAAGGGTGTGGATGGCGCCTGACAAATGAGTTGATTTCATTTTATTAATCACACTTCTGATGACATAGCAATATCGTAAAGAGTTCAGAACTGGTCAACTGATAATTTAACGTTCACGGGCATTTGTGCAACAGAATTTACAGCTGTCATAAATCTGAGTGGAATAATATGACATTTTCATAGGTTTAATAACATGTGACTTCTAAACTGATTTACATTCACTAGCATTGATTTACTACATGGAGAGGGAAATAATAGACAAAATAAAGAAAAAAAACTTGCTGTCCGTGAAGTGGGGGTTGCCTGTTGAAACAATGTAGCTCTTTGTGATATTTTTACATTTTGAAATCACAAGCTTATGATTCATCAGGACTGGGTAACCCATACCAAAGCTGAACATAATTTATTCCACATAGGCCAGAGAGAAGTGCAGGAAGAGAAAAAGCAAGAGAGAGAGAGAGAGAGAGAGAGAGACATGAGTGTTGCCAAAGTCTAATATTGAGAGCTGATTCCAACTTTCCTCTCTTCCTTGCACGCACTGACACAGTTATTCCCTAATGTTCTGGGAACAATTACCGTTTCCGAGGTTTAAATGGGGACAGAATGTCTCCATATGCGTCAGTGACACCTGTTTGAAGTGGTTACCACAACCATACAGCAGTACTGGGCAAAAACAAAACAAAACAAAACAAAACAAAACAAAAAAGTTACTTTAAATGATTAATATTTTAATATTTCATTATTATTAAATAAAATAAAATATAGTAAAAGTCAAATTAAATAAAAAAAAATTAAATAAAATTAATTAATAAAATTATATTTCATAAATGTTTTATTTTACTTTAGAAAGATGTAATAAAAAGAAAAAAATAAATAAAATAATAAAATAAAAGGAGAAAATAAAATAAAATAAAATAACAAATACAACTAGTACACAATAATAAAAAAAAAAAACTCTGACATTATCCTATTGTAAAGAAACTGTGACTCATTATGGTATATGATTTCTACCATCACAAAAAAAAAAAAAAGTCATCATGCTATGTGTTTCTGTGCAAAACAAGAATGCAGTTGCAAGGAGAGTCTGGAGAGGCTCTAGTGAACTTACAGTAATGATCACTGGCATAGAAAGTAGCATCACGTTCTGGTTTCTGTTAGCTCGCAATATTGTGTGGAGGGAGTGTTTATTGATGCACAGCAAAAAAACAACAAACCCCCCCCCACAGTACTCTGCATCTCCACAGCTGGCACCCACCTTGAATCCCCAGTTAGGAGTAAATGAATGAGCTGCCTGAGTGCGGTGGCTGCCAGGATTGCATGGTAATGATGACAGTGATCCATCCCAGATAAAGCAGCTTACTAGACCACCGTATACCACTCAGCCTGAGGGTAATAAGAAAAAAAGGTACTTTTGAAAACTAAAAAAGAAACAGTGCCCAGAAAAAAATTCTTTAGTTTATATTTATTATATTCATAGATTTTAATTATATTTGGTATATTTATATATTTTAATGTTAATATTTGTATTATTTTTATATTAATGTCTCTTTGCTATACTTTAATTTCGAAAACTACTCCTTAAACTATTTAATGGTTTGTGAACAAATAAAATGAATACCTGATGTCCATCTGCAGTGGATCTTTTTCTTAGAATTGTTTTCTTAGATGATCAAAAATTAATAATCATGTTCTAGAACAACAAAAGCTTCTTAGAGAAGAGCAGTGGCTGGAAAAGCCGAGCTCGATAAATCCAAGCAAAAGGGCAAATGAGGCTGTCATTCACCTGAAACGGGCTCCCTTGTTTTTTGCTGTCTATCATCACATCCATCCCCAAGCGGGAACACGCAGGAACCACCCCTGAGTTCAACCGTGAGCGCAGATGCATCAAGGCTACTGTGTGCACTCCCCTCTGTCCACCCATAACCCGCCAGTCTCTACCCTAACTCTATTTCCAATCTCCAGTGGGAGCTATACAGTCAGATACTGACCTGTTTCCAAACCACAAAATGACTCATATGGAAATCAGAGGAGGACATTAACCCAAATGAAGTGAAGGGAGGAGGGAATCAAAAAGACTTAAGCAGCCTAAAATAATAAACCATGCACCGTTGTCAAATGCGCATGGTGGTCTGACTGAACTTGTCTTTTTAATGTTGTTTTTTCCCATTGCTTAAAGGAATGGTTCACCCAGAAATCCTAATCCTGTCAGTATTTACTCACTTTCAGGTCCGTCCAAAGCCTGTATGACTTTCCTTCTTTGTGGAACACAAAAGGTGAATTTTTGAAGAATGTCCTTGCCACTCTTCTCAATATAATGAAAATGAATGCGAATAGAGCCTGTTAAGCTTCAAAGGTGAATGCTAAAGCACTATTTCAGTTATATTAAAGAAGTACATATGACTTATCCATGCGATAATTTGAGTGGATAATTTTTGTGGTGCTTTTGTGCCTTTTTTGAAGCTTGTCAGTTGTCTCATTTATTTTCATTATATTGAAAAGAGAGGATTTCCTTCCCAAAAAATGTTCAGTTGAATTTTTTAAAAGATGTATTTATGATGATGATAATAATAATAATAATAATAATAATAATAATAATAATAATAATAATTATACAACTACTACTACTACTACTAATAATAATAATAATAAAGTGATGATAATAATAATTCTGACATCAATTACTCAATCTCATATTGTTCCAAATCTTTCATCTGTTTGGATATTTAGTGATGTGGGATTTTAATAGTTGCTAATTAAAAAGAGTAATTTCAAAATAAAGTTAAAGACTGTCATTCCAAAAAAAAAAAACGCTTTATTAAAAATATCTATTAAATATATATATATAACAAATACTATGGTTCTAATGATATAGTAATATTACATATTATTATAATAGTGTATGTATGTATGTACAGTATGTGTGTGTGTATATATATATATATATATATATAAAATGTACTATAATAATATGAAGGAATTTTCTGTATTTATTTATTTTTTACAGGTGTTTTACCTGTATTTTGAATTATGCACTTCATTTCGTACAGAAATGTACCAAAATGTCTGTAAAATTACTGGATAATGTCCTTAGCAGGACCATAATACTTAATAAATCACCATATATTACAACAAATTTACTGATTCTAATTTACCAGATTTACTTTTAATTAATCATTTAAATGACCTTTTTCAAAATAGTCAAAATATGGATATCATTTTATGTAAAATTATCGTAACCATACTATTTAATAAACTACCATATAACATCAGATTAAAAGATATGCAGGCTTTGAAGTCCTCAGACTAACAGGCCTCTTTGTGGCACAAACGGCATGGCAGAATTTTTGTGAATGACAGTCTTTAGGTTTATTTTGAAATGACTCATTGTTATTAGTAACCATCAAAAACCCACATCCCTAAACATCCAAACAAGAAATGGAGGAGCCACATCACCCTCTATGTGGGCTAAATCCATAGTCTCAATCACTACCCTCTCCATCACTCACAATGCATAGGATGTGAAAACTAATGAGGTCATTTCCAGAGCTGTGGACAGAGATGCGGAGAGCCGGTCTAAGGCCTGAACACACTGTTACTCTCAACACACCAGAAGTTTTCAACACCAGTCAGGCAGCCATTATTACAAAAGAAAGAGAGGAAAACAGACAGGCAATGAAAATGGAGCTGTTTTCACACTTAGGTCTCACAGCTACATTTAGTCCCTCAGCACATCGCTACTGGGGTGTGAGAGAGAGAGCCCAAACACAACTGAAACATAACAGCAAGGGCACCACGGTCCTGTCGAAAAAAATGTTATTATTAAATGTTTAAGAGTGAAATTATAATTATTTGATTTAGTTAAATCTAAAAAATGTTTTTCAAATGCAGTTTTAAATGTGGAAGCCATTATTTTTACCTAACTGGGATAGTTCACCTAGAAATAAAAATTATGTCATCATTTTACACCCTTATGGTGTTCCAAACCCACATGACTTACTTTCTTTTTAATCAAAGACAAAAAAGAGATTAAATGAAACTTTTTTACCCAATTAAATTAAGCTTTTTCAACAAAAAAGAATTGGTTTGAACAGATTTGTTCTAATTGGTGTTCTAACTTAAATACATTTAGCTATGCGATGAAAATGAGAATGAGCCAGCGGGATTTGAACGCTGATCGCCCACACACATCAGACCACATGCACTGCCTAAAGTCTCTCTAATTGAATAACTGTAATAAAATTTAATAAAAGCACAGTTAAAACATTTACCACATTATTTTGCTACATATTACCATTATAATTTTTAATGCATTCATACAATTGTAGGATTTTTTTTCCTTTCTTTTTTGAATTTAACAAGTCAAGTCACGTCATTTTGTATCGCGATTTCACATCTGTGTCATTTCAAAGCAGCTTTACAGAAAACCATTCATTAACGTCTTAAGCCTTAAAGTCCCAACAGGAAATAAAGAAATAACCATATCTTAATTTAGAGTATACTTAGTTAAATAAACTATGCACTGTAAACGGACAATGTTATTAAAAATTACGCTCAAACCATTTCCAACATGTCTGGATTTGATTTTTTTTAAACAGATAGGACAAGCAAAAACTATTCCTGCAGTCTCATACAAATGGAGTAGTAAGCATCTTAAATACACAATTAAATAAATGTTTATGAACGGTGTTGCATTATCTCAATTTAATTAATTCATTTTGGTTAAGACATGGATTGGATAAGATGTGACCAAAATAAATTAATAGTTTAGAATCTTTAAATCTTCATAATTAAATAACTAATAAATAAATAAATACAAAAAATAAACAAATTAAAATGGAACTGAACTTGACAGTCAGTGATCACAATGCATTTTCTTTATATGGAAAATATGAGCATGTTGACTCCCTTTGTGTTCCATGGGAAAATACAAGTTTCACTCAATATAAGGGAGGGTAAATGTTGACAGAATTGTCAGTTTGAAGCAAATGAGCTGCGGAAGGACTTAGACATGTGAATGGGTGTGAAATAGGTGGAAATTTTTGCAACAGCATTATAGACAAACAGTTTTAATACACAGTAATTGCAAAACCCAGTTATCAAAGACAGATTCCACCTTAATTTAAATGGGCATGAAACATGTGTATAGTCATTGTCATTAATTTGTAGTGGAAAAGGTCTTAAAAGTAAATTAATTGGCTATTGACTCATGTTTAGTTTATATTAAATAATTTCTTCAAACCATTTAATTTATAAGTTAATTTTTAAGTTACCATTTAATTTATAAGATAAGTTGTTTTAAAGGCTGCATATATTTCATGCATAGCTCACCAGGTAGCTCACCAAAAAAAAAAAAAAAGTAATCATTTACTCATTCTCATCTTGTGCCAAACCTGTATGACTATCTTTCTTCTGTGGAACATAAAACGATATGTTCAGTATGAGTCACAATATCGAAATCGCAATCTACATTATTATCATTATTTTTTGAAGTAATGTCAGTGACCTTCCCTATAACATATGTAAAGGTAGGCAGCTCAATAAATGCTTTCCATTCTATGTAACTGGCATCTGAAAAGAGTTCTCAGTGCTCCTTAAAATACATCAGAGCACCTCTGGAGAGGACAAATGAGGTAAAGACCAAGAGTGGATCCTAGACTCACTATCGACCATCTGGTGATTATCAGCGCACAAGAGAGAACGAGAGAGAGAGAGAGAGAGAGAGAGAGAGAGAGAGAGAGAGAGAGAGAGAGAGGCCTGTTAACAGTAAGCTCCAGCTGTCTGTCTCACCCAAGCCAGACTGAGGAGTCTCATGATGGTGCAAGTGTGGGAAAGAGACACGGCCCCAACCTCAGGCCAGTTCTTGGGTTTGTGTTCAGAGGAGAGGAGATTACAATGGCTGGCTTTACAACTGGTTCCCGTGTACACAGCTAGCCACCGAACAAAGTGCCTCAGGGCAGTGACTCATGGCATAAGCTTCCCTTCGCTTTTGCGACAGAACGAAAGGCGGAAATTGGATCCAGATGCCGCAAGATAGCCAGAACCACATGGTTTGATGGCACTCATGTTGACTGTTCCCCCATCAGGGTCTGACCCAGACAAATCCATTTGTATTGAATTTCGAAGTGTCAACCTGAGATTACTTGATTAGCTTAAGGAGTCCTGAAAAACCTGCTTGAACATCAACAAATTAAAAGCACAAACAAAACGCTCGGTGCGGAAATAAATATGCAAATAATTACCTCCTTTTACAGTTGCTGAAAAAGAACTGTGAGAACAAGAAAAACAATCCATATCCGTGTGTTTTTAAAGCCAATCAGCATTGTTATTCAAATACCAACATACTCAATGCAACAACCTTGTTCAGTGAGGTTCAAAAATTCACAATGAAAATCTTTGAAATCTAATTTAAACCAGGAAATATCTAGAACGTTTTTGGATTTTTAAATATTTAAAACAAAGATATGTCAATAAAAGATATTCTGCACTATTTCTTGTTTACTAAGCAAATAAGCAAAATGTCAAGTCCTTTGTATAAAAGGTCAGGTTTCTTTCCATTGATGCACACGATGCTCTTTGGATTATCTCAAATCATGTTGGATTGCATGATAATTAGGTTTTACACAAACCTCTGGAGTTTAGGTCAGCTTGAATGCTGCTGTTGCTAAGGCAAAAGAGGGAAAACAAAATACTGATTACTGAAATACTGAAAATACTAATTCAGTTTTCATGAGAAAAATGCTAAAAAGAAACATTTCACTAATTAAATTAGAGTTTTGAACACCATTGTATATTCACATTCATCTTTTGTCTTTATAATTCTGACATATGTGACAGAAACAAGCAAGAAAGTGCATGAACCTCAAAAGTAGATCATGAAAAACGTGTCATCAGACAAAAAAAAATCATGTCATCGTGTAAAAGCAGTGCAGTGCTGTCAAGAACACAAGGTGTTCTTGTACTAAGATTAAAGGCATATTTCATCAAGCGGCTCTCTAATACTACAGCTATGTGACATGCCCTCACTGGTAAAATACAACAAACGCATGTTAGAATTGAATAGGACAGCATGGCTCCCCAGTGAAATAAATAACAATTTCAACAATTTAGGCAAAATAAAACATTGAACATCTGCAGCCAATAAGGACAAAGTTAACAGAGATGCTTTTGTTATTGCATTTAAGCATGTCCTCTACTGTTTAGCACAAAATGAGGTTTTGCTGCGTGGAAGTAAATTCTATCTAAATTCAATTTTGCTCAAAGATTTCTCAAAAAACAGCAAAATGAATACTCATATCCAGTGACAAATAAGAGTACTTATCGTTGAAAAGGCAATCACAGTTTATTAAATAACAATATTTAAAAGTACATTGTCCTAATCTGGGAAAAATTAAAGTTAAGTCATCATCAAAATGGTCACATTTTATAAACAAATACACAAACTGTAAACCAGATACATATTTAATGCTCTTTCTTTTTGCTGATTTATTTAATTTAATTAATAATTGCTATTTAATGTAAAAGCACTTTTGAAAAGAAAACAATTCATAAATATAGCTACTTTAAATGTAATCGGTAAAAATACACAATGATTCTAGATTTTACATATATTAAAAAACAGTTTTATTTTTATGTACTTGAACATGCTCATAAAGGCAGACTGCCTGTTAAACATTAAAGGTGTCATAGGTGATTGTCTTCAGAAACATTTTTTGTTATTCTGGTTGAAAGTCTCTTCACATCCTGATAGCAATCATTAAGTTAAGTGGTCTAAATGTATTTATCTGTATTTATATATTCTGTGGAAGGTGTAGGACCAAGAAATGTCCGTCCAATCAAAACGCTCGGTCCGAGCGTTTTAATTGGCTTTCCTACCTGCCTGTCAACGCATGTATTTGCATACCTCTGCACACCCTGTTCGCGCAGACACGATACGTCATCGGCGCGTTCACGCACGCTGTGCAGAGAGAGCAAGAATGGCAGGCAAACATCAACAACCCAATCTTCCTTCCTGGTATTGTAGTACTTTTACTAACTGTGCTATAAAGTTTTCTCTCCGCTGAATGACACATGATGTAGCCCAGCGGTTCCCAATTCCAGTCCTCGCGCCCCCCGCTCTGCATATTTTGCATGTCTCGCTTAGTTAACACACATGATTCAGATAACCAGCTCGTTAGAAGAGAGCTACGTGCATGAACTGTGTTCCGATTCAAGCATACTCCACCACACAGTCATTCATTGCTCCCTTCTCTGAGCAGGAAAATCCGCAGTCAGAAGTTACTTCACTTAGGAACATTCATTCACGGTGCGCTACTTAACGCTCTTCACACACAGACGAAACTTACTAGAAGTGTGACATAATATACCTCTGTAAATAAATACCATTTAAATTCACATCAGCACCTTTAATTGCCTTTATGGAACATATACTTGCTTTGAACTGGACCGTTGATGTAGCCTATTGTAGTAATTTAATGTTGTCTCTGGTATTCTGCTCTTTGAGCGTATGTGCGTTCAGGGGGCGTGGCTTTGGACGGCGATTGCAGGGAGGGTGGGACATTCGCTTTCAGTGCTATCAGGCTAAAGTTAGCATTTTCCGAGATCTCCAACTGCACCTTTAATTACATTAACAAACAAATTTAATCATTTAATTTTTAAACTGAATTTGTAAACTGAAGTTTAACAGGAATATTTGTCATGCATACACACACCTTATTTTTCTTGTGATATTATCAGTAGCACATGTGGTTGTTTTAATTTAATCTCTAGAGTGTTCATGGGCACTAAAGAAGATGCATTACAAATGAAGTGTGCTCTAACTTTCTCTGGCTTTTGCCCTGAAATTAGAACCGGCGGATCTTGTCAGAAGTTTATCTGGAGATCAGAGCTAAACTGATTATGGAGCACTGAAATATGATTTAATCTATTTGAAAACAAACAGGTCTGGCCACAATATTACGCTGACTATCAGTCTCAGACTGCAGCATTCTTATTCTTATTATTATGCATGTCATATTTAAAGCAGACATATAAAATTAAAAATATAATAAGAAAAAATGGTCACGCTTTATATTAGGTGACTGTAACTACTATGTACTTACATAAAAAAATAAGTACAATGTACTTATTGTGGTCATATTGTATTGAGGTGGGATACGGGTAAGGTTAGGGACAGGTTTGGTGGTATGGGTAGGTTTAAGGGTGGGTTAAGGTGTAAGGGATGGGTCAACAGTGTAATTATAAATGTAATTACAGAAATTAATTACAGATGCAACTACATATAGGTATTTTTAAAAATATAAGTACAATGTAAAAACATGTATGTACACAATAAGTGCATAGTATCAAATTATTCACTTAAATGTAAGTACATAGTTGAGACCACCTAATATAAAGTGGGACCGAAAAAATAAAATGAATTACAAATAGAATACAAAATAGAATTAGCCCTCTCTCCTCCAATGTTTTTTTAAAGGAACTTCTATAGCTCTGCAATGTTTTATGTTTTGTCACACTGCATGTGTTTTAGTCCTCAAGTCTTCGATCAGTGAGGTCACAGTGATGAGAGGACTGAAGACACAGGGTGCTGAGAAAAGCGGATGACTCTGTCTGCCGCTTTCCCAATCAGCCACAAATATGCACAACACAATGCCAGAGCGTCTCATTCTTCACATCTTATGGTTTTAATTATGATGCACACTTTTCTGGGTGTAACTGTGAGCAGAGGCATGTGTGCAAGGTGGTTAAACCCTTTAGGTCAAAGGGCCAAATCCGTTTCAGCAGTATGTATTAATCCGTCTCAACATGTATTATATCAATATAATCACAATCAAAATGACACAACAACACAAACAGAGATGCAGTGAGTGTCAGACAATGTGCAAAGAAGCTACACTCTTAAGATTAAAGGTTCTTTATTGGCATTGATATTTCTCTGAAGAACCTTTAACATCCATGGAAGCTTTTCATTGCATAACAGGATCTTTATAGTAGAAAAAGGTTCCATACATTATTAAAATGTATGAAAAAAAGGTTATTTTAAAGGCTCGTTCACACCAAGGATGATAACTATAATGTTAACAATATTTTTATAGAAGTCATAGTTTTAAAAATCATTCTAAATGTAAAAGATATCAGAGTCCACACCACAACTATAGCAATAACTTTACAGAGGAACAACATTATGTTTGTGGAATCACTTTCAGAGTGATTTTTTTTCCAGCTGATGATCGATAAAAACATTGACAGCTAATCAGAATCCATTCTGCTTTTAAGCCCTGAAGCAGCTGCTTATAATGAACAGAACATTACCGTCCATTAGTGTGGATGCTAAAATAGTTATCGTTCTTGGTGTGAATGGGCCTTAGGAACTGTTCACTAAAAGCATCTTTGGGCAACCCAAAAATGTTCTTCTTTGCGAAAAACCCTTCTTTAACATACATAAGTCACTTCCCCTGGAGGTTGTCTTTGATGCACTACTAAGGCACATATATTAAATTACAATGCGGGCATTTTATCAACTAGACAAGACCAAATGGCTCACTGCTGCTGACCTTTGCTGGAGTTCATTTGACTTGGCTTTTTTTTTCTTTAGTACCTTGACATGTACTGTTTGAACGTTTCCGAAGCAGTTTTTCATCTTTCAATGAATGAAAGAAACACCAGCCACTGAACAGATAAGCCCAACATTGGGTGTGTCCCAATCCATCTGAACCTACATTTCATTGTCAGACTGTCAGAACTTGCCAGAGATAGCAACGTACATGCCTATTATATGAAGTCTTACAGTCAGATCTTGTTAAATGAACAAATAAAATCCCTTAATGGATGCCTCTAGGTGCTAGTTTTGCATGTGTGAGGGCAAAACTGCTCTACAAAGCGGGTCGATTTATTCACTAATACAGGCGTGGTGATAGGCAAGCTTTAAGTAATAGTTAACCTACTTCCAACCGACCAATAGGAAGAATTAATCACTCTTCAGTAGATATACATTGATGACTGGTCTTCAGAAATCATAAAGCAACAAAATCGCCATTTCAAAAGCAAGTATAATGCACTGCATACGGTTAAATAAGACAAAGGTTGCAAAACAACGTTCGGAGTGTATGAATGGCGGGTGCACATTTGAATGAGATGTAGCATAATCACCTGCTTCTAGGCCGGAGTGATTAGTTAACTGCCGTGCAGTCTGCGAACATGCAGTCTCTACCCGGCATAATCAGTCAGGCCCCCGGATAAGTGCTTCCAGACGCCATTCCTACTTTACAGTTCCCTTCAAAACAAAACCCCCTTGTTCCCACACCCAACTGTAATACATCAATGAGCTGAAATGTCAATCAGTGATTAATGAAAGGTAATGTATAAATAGTTTGTTTGCATGTTATATGCATGTTGCATGAATTATATGTTTCAAAATGTCACACATTGAAACAGGAACAAAAAACAAAAGCGCCACACTGGATGAAATGGCGAGCAGATTTCAACATGAATGATTCTTAATTGGTGCAAACAAACCCGTCACTGTGGGAAGCCGATGCAGGCGGCAAGGCGAAGACATGCTTTATTTGGACCGAGGAACAAGCAAACAAAATATTTGATTTTGGCTTCTCAGCCAGCTGGCAGATTACTTCAGAGCAAAACCCAATGTCCCTTATTAAGTGGCACACATGACCACATGGGCCTTATTTTCTTTCGCTGCAGCTCAGGCCTAAAGTTACCCGGTGTTCAGAGACTTCAAAGCAAATATCAGAATATTATTTCCCTCAGATTCATTTTAAATTGAGAACAGGATCCATTTTGATTCATGCAGTCAACAGATCTACAGGGACTGAGAGGAACAGGGGTAATTTAGTGACCAAGGCACCATTTTGAAAGTTGTAGGATTGAAAATGACACATTTGCTTTTTTTCCCCAAATGAAAATAATGTAATAAATAATGCCAAATAATATTAAACAAATTATTCTTTTCTGCCACAGAACAAAAAAATTAAAAAGTTAATTAAAAAATAAAAAGTTTATATACAATTATGACTTTTTGACTGATATAAACTAAAGAATTGTGATCTCACAACTGCATGATACAAACCCAGAATTCACAGAAAAAACTTGTAAACTCATAATTCAGAGAAAAATGTTAGAATTGCAAGATGTAAACTCAGAATTGAGAAAAAAATGTCATAATTGTTAA
The DNA here is from genome assembly GCA_021397915.2 of Tor tambroides. NCBI lineage: Eukaryota > Metazoa > Chordata > Actinopteri > Cypriniformes > Cyprinidae > Tor > Tor tambroides. The sequence goes on along the minus strand of JAFVLL020025041.1, from coordinate 15,640 downwards.
ACATAAACTCAGAAACTGTGAAATGTAAATTTAGAACTGGAAATTTATATCTCATAATTCTGAGAAGATATTTTTCTCATAATTGCAAGAAAAAAGTCTGAAGTGTAAGACATAAACTCTGAATTGTGAGAAGCAAAGCCTGAATTAATGAGATAAAAAGAAAAAAAAAATACATATATACTTATGTATTTTTATTCTGGGGCAAAAACAGGCTTCCATAAAGAAACAATAAATACAAATGAATTTAATAATAAAAAAATGTTTTCTATTTTCTAAATTAATAAAAAATGTATTGCAAATTATATTATCTTAAATAATATTTGTGCAAAACTTTGAGAATGATCCCAAGAGCTTTTGGAGCTTCAACGGAAGCAAGAACATCTGACCTTTTGCGCAAAGGAATTAACATGGACAATGTCACACATTTGCTTACATTTGGTTAGTAGTGCTCTGCTAAACTTTGCCTTGCTCATAGACCCAGTCAGACAGGATGGTGATCCCAGAAACTTTCCATGTCCTGGATTCCCTTCTACTCCAAAATTAGGCAACACACATAAACACACATTCACAAACCAAAATAATTACGTTTCTTACAAGTGTAATTTAAGGTTGCGTGACTGCAAAGGGAAGCTATAAATGTGCTAAAACTGAGAAGCTACAGGTAAGAATTAATGTGACATTTTAAAGAGCGGTTTCAAAATATCTCTTGATAACTTTTTTTTTTTTAAACAAATTAGCTTCTGTAATTCTAATTTTAAAAAAGGAGAAGAAAGAGAAGAAGAAGAAAAAACAAACATACGGGATACACATTCAATTTTGTGAGTGTACTATACTTTTACGGCATTGGTCAATTTGTATAAAGCAAGCGAAATAGCTTTGGGATTGGACAGCTGGAAAGATCTCATCATTACCCAAGTTTAACTGACATTTGAACAAAGAGAGCTGTTGTCTGGGCAGTTCTTCCCAGGACAGAGTAAGTGACAGGCTCAATTGCCCTCCCACGCAGGGTGGAGTCTCCCATACAGTATGACTCATACATACACAAACTTAATACATGCATACACTTACACTTACACACACACACACACACACACACACACACACACGCGCACACACACACACACACAGACATGCACAGTTTCCCCCTACAGTAGATTTCCTTTTCAGGGAGTTACAGGTGAAAGTGTTCATGAAGGTCTGGCTGTCTGGCTGTCTGAAGTCCCCGATAGGGAGTGTGTGAGCAAACTATGTTTTCACTTGCTGTCCGGGCAACCGGCCAGACCAAATAAGACTTTTATACGTTGTTTCTAGACCTCTCCTTTGTAAGCAGGTCCTCACAGGGCTGTTAATTGTGTCATTTCCTCTTCCACAGTAGTGCTCTGATTAGTCAAAGCCATAACCTGGAGGAATGTCTCTGAAGGCAGCCTCAAAAAGCCCCTAGTAACTAAACAAAGAGTCCAGACAGTGATTATAATGGTCAAAAATGCAATAAAAAATATTTACAACAATCTAGTTGCGATAACTTTGACATCTTGTGAAAAAGGCAAGAATAGGCACCAATACTTCTTTGATGCAACAACAAATAACATAATGAACTGCAAGTTACTCTTATGAATTAGCTCTTTTTAATGTGTTAGTCAAAAAGACTCATAAATCAGTCTTGAACTTGTTCATTAGTTAGAAGTTTGAATCAGACTCAGTCAGTCGAAATTAGAATACGTTAAGAGCCATCACTTTAAGAGTTTGCAATTAATTCCCTTAATGAACCGTGAGGCATTTTTTGGTTATTTCACAAAAAAAAAACATATGGTAACACTTTAGTATAGGGACCAGTTCTCACTATTAACCAGATGCTTATTAGCATGCCTATTATTAACATATTGGTTGTTTATTAAAGCACTGCCTGACCATATTCTACATCCCTAATCCTACCCAAAACTTAACAACTACCTTACTAACTATTAATAAACAACAAATTAGTAGCTTAATGAGGCAAAAGTCATACTTAATGGTTTGTTAATAGCTAGAATTGGACCTTAAAATACATACTGTTTGCTGTTAAGCTATGTGAGGTCCAATCGATTGCAACTTTTCTTGGTAAAAATTGTTTTTGACATGAGGAACCAAAATTAACACAATATCTGACTTTTTTCAAACAGGCAGAAAAGTTTTTACAAAATAGATATGACAGAAACACTACCAGGCTCAGTACAATAGCAGTAATATGGAAATTAAACCATTATGAACAGCCATCTTAATTGGGCAATTCTGTAATTTGTCCATTTAAAAAAGTTATTTAGCTCCTACACGTTTAACTTTAGCTTTGCTCTAAACTCTATTCACTAGCCGACTTTGTGACTGAGGGTCGATATGCGTTAGAGAGCAAATATTGTTTCAATACGTATATATTATAGGAGGTTCGCTGCAGTCTTAGGTCTGTTCTGGGAAAAGTTAGATGCAAATAATAAAATAAGCTTATCAGCTTTTAACATAGGAGAAAAGGTTCCCCTTTTGTTGTGTATCCAATCAAACTACTGTGTTTTTCTGCAAATTCATCTGTCACTAGGCAAATTAGGCAGATGTCAACATGAACAGGTTGCGTGACATCTGCAACAAAACTCCGTAAAAGAAAATATGACCCAGAATGCATAAATCACGGGTTAATTTGCAACGACGGCATGGTTTTGTGCCAACCACATTGAGTTTTATGCAGAGACTAAATGGCTGCCAAGAGCATAAAACACTGAAATTTAATTTTGGTAAAATGTTGGGTCGCCACACGATGTCCGATGTAAAAATCTGGGTCCAGTTGTGAACCGCTGCTATAGATGACTTGAGCCATCATTTACACAGCTAAACAACAAGTATTGATGGATGTGGATATGTGGTATCTAGTTTCAGTGCAAGTGGGCTGTGATTGAGACTGATTGGATTAAGATGATAACGTAGAAGCCAGTTACCTAGCAACACAAACAGTTATGCTGTAAACACAAGTCGGTCATCAAACATAAAAAACATTCCTCATGCGTGTTTAAAACCGTGCTCTTGTTTTGGATGATAACTAGGTATGATTTAAGACAGAATAATTAGAGATGATCATAATACACTGTCAAGCCTGGGAAGACTGATAGCTTGAGAACTTTTGTACGTAAATGACAATAAAACCAGTGGCACGAGGAGTCAATGAAAAACCTTTGCGATTAAGTCAAATAAGTAAATCGTCAAACGCAGCCTCATTTTAGAGGGGTCTTCCTCTCATGCGTGACCTCAGATATCACTAACTTTCTGTTTCCTTTTTATTTTCCAAACACAGCCTCCTGCCTGATCCTTTGAGGCTGAAAACATAAGTTTCCTCCCTTCTCTGGTGTTATTTAAGGAAAAGGCAGCCTCTCCCCTCCTCTCTCTGCTCTGGGATGGGTGTGGTTTTCAAAGACAAACTTCTGAATGATGTGTACGCCTCCGTTTCAGTTCCTGAGTCTGACTAGAGGAGGAGTGTAGAGCAGAGCTTTGCTCAGGACTCTTACAGTGGAGTTCAGTCCTCGCATGTATGGACACTCTGTATGGCCCTGGTGAACGCTTGGCTGTGAGGATCACCACAGCCATGGCCACAACAGTGCCAGTCTTGGTTTATTTCAACTCGGAGAGTGCGAGTCACCCGGACTTAATTGTGAGTAAAAAAAAAAAAGTTTGATTTTCTTTTTTTTTTCATTTTGGGATGCAGCAATGCGGTAGCTTTCAACAAAACCGCTGCATTAATATTTTGTCAAATTGACATATTCATCTGCCTCTGGATTTGCTTGACCCAAACTTTTGGACTATATATACTACAGGTTGAACCTTGAGACAGGTTTATTCCCTTTGTCTGCATATGCTATTCACCTGTTCGAGTGTTTTGGCGTGAACTCTTGGGATGTATAAAAATAAATGAAGGAAAAGAAAGAATAATCCAGTGTTATAGATCGCAGATCAGTATTGTTGAAAAATCATAAACAATGGCATTCATTGTCGGACTCGAAAATTGCTGACTGAAGTCTCTAGTATATATTTGTGAACAGAGATCCAATAAAAAGAGGAAGAAATAGAAAATAAGTGTAATTACATTCTGATTATTATTCATGGCAAATATTTAAATTTACACTATTGCTTTTAAATGTCTTCATATTCAAAGAGAATACGTGTAAATTTGGCATTCTTCCCCCTCATAAATTGCTCTTTAAATATCAGAAATTGCCACTCATTATAATGAGGCGGGAGACGTTTATGGGCCTGCGTTTATCGAGCTTGGAATGAGATTTTAATGCTCGAACCTGTATTTAACCCCACATATTGCTAGCAACCACAGTTCCGACATAAAGTTTCACTGTAAACAGACATCAAACAAGCTTTAAACAGAAAATAAGAACAAAAAATTTTATATGCAGTAAAACACTTGCATTTATATGTCTCCATTTAGACTCCCAACGCATGGGAAACTGGATTTATATTGGGTTTAATAGCCGGCAGATTCTGTCGATACTCCTAACAATTTGTTGAGGCTTCATGGTTTAATAAAACATAAAGCAGCTCTTTCATTTTTTTTCTCTAAAAAAGGGGGCCACTTACTAGATTAAAACAGTGCTTCGAAGTGAACAATTAACAAAAGAATAAATAAAGAAACAAAGAGTACATACATAACAAGAAAAAATCTGTGTTTACAGCCAATAAAAAATGTCATTGTGTTTACAGAAAAATAAAGACAGCGGAAGAAAGGTATATGTAATTTAATTCCGGGACTTTCATGATCAAGAGACCCTGAGCATGTGCTTTGTCTTGCTACTTTTCCTCTCTCAATTGGGTCCTAGCAGAGAGAGAGGAAGTAAGCCATCTTTTCCACCTGACATCACTGACGTGATTAGAACAACAGTGTGGCCGAGGTTCTGTGCGCTGGGCCTTTAGCTGCACTCTACTCACATACATCAATGGGCCTCGATGTACAGCCAGTACCAAATCCATAAATACCACACAGTGTCTAATCTTAAAAGAAAAATTGACAAACAAGACCACAGTATTTCTGTGCGTTTGTTGATTAAGATTTTTAAAAGATGTGACGTGCTATATATATTCAAAGATTGTAAATAAACAGAACAGTATTCCGTCATATAAAGTTGCATGTACATCAACAGATATGATTTTAAGATTGTACGGGCTTCAGAGTTTTCCTTTTTTATTTTTGAACAAACTGTTGATCTAAGAAAAAAAGTAAATTCAATAAATGCATTCTAACTAAATTCTCTACTAAATGTATTTACAACGCAAATGTGTTTACAATTATATTTTACTATAAATTTCCAATTTATTGCATTTCCTATTTCTAAATAGATACACCTATTATATACAAATATATACACAAAGGTATAAATGTATTTAAATATATACCTATATGTTCTTTTTCTAAATAATGCTAAAAAAGCCTTTTCTAAATAATGATTGCAAACTTGAAATCAATCTAAAAAAGAATGAAAGGGAAAAGTAATGACTCCAAGTAAATTATTAAAATGAAATTATTTATAAATTATTTGTTCTGTCTGCGAGAGTTTAGTTTCATTTTGATGCTCACTACAATTAAAAAAAGATCTTCCTTATTTCAGAGTACTGACTTCAAGGACTAAACAATCTGAGCGTGCCTAGCAAAACAGCTTGAGTCATGCACTTCAACAGCTGTGTCATATTCTTAATTTTCAGAATAATTAAACCTAACAGAAAGTCAAATCAAATTGGGATGTAAACCCTGTAATCCTGCTGCTACATTTCTCTGAGGTGAATTACAAGCAACAGGGGTAATCTGGAAGAATCCAAGTTACACAAAACTGTCTGTGTGGCGTTGCTACCAGTAAATGGGTAACTGTATGAAAATGTCCCTTCCTGGCAGCTGAAAGACTACTAGACGAGAGCAGGGGAAAGGAAATGGCACATGATGCACGCAAACAAATTATGAGGAGGGGGAAGGGAAATTACATCATAACGGCCCATATCTGAACAAATCAGGTTAGGATTCATTACTAATTTCCTCTACAATGGCAGCCTAAGAAAGTAACAACGTTAATTAGTTGCAAAATGTAAGAAAAAAAAACATAAGGAACTCAGAAATGATTCAGATTACTGAGACGTTGCTCACATAAAAATGCATCACAGTAATTTCATTGTTCAAGTGGGAAACAAGCACAATAAGGAAATTCCTAAGTAGTCATATTTTAAATATAAGCTCCGTCTTTTCAGACCCATCCAAGATATGACTGCTTAGATTTTAAAATTTGACAAGTAAAATATCAGTATTCAAGATAAATCCATGAAATTAAACATCATCATCATCATAAATCTTCAGCATGTCAAGAGCCCTGTTAAGTGTCACAGTGATAATGTGAGTAAGAGCAGAAGATAGCAGGCCGACAGCAGGCTACAAAGAAAAGAGGAAAATAAAGATGAAAGGGTAATTATGGGCAAAGACCTGGTGTGAGAGGTTTTGTTCTCTACGACTTGTTTACAGGAAGTCTTCTAAGGTCCAACAGATGGGTGCATTCAGAGAGAGAGATTTTATTGCATTTTTCCAAGTCCAATAAAGTCCCCAAATTTTCCCTACCTTCATTTATGCGTGGGAAAGCAGTGCTGAAGCTACTTGTCTCAGCGCTCCTAATCAGCAAATGCAGTTGGCAAGAGTAACCTTTCTTAATTAGCCAAAATCAGCGATTATCTACTATTTTAATAATCTGTATCTCAGTGTTCTTTTGAGACACAGACAGAAGAAAAAAAACAGGACAGCGTATTCTAGAATATTCAGAGCCGAACGCATTAGGCTCAAAGCAGAATCTCACGGTCTCTTGTAGTGTTGAGCCAGTCTATTGAAACCGTCAGTGTTTTGCTGTCTTTTCATATGACATTGTACATTTATTTAAGGGCTGTACTAAGCTTATGCAACCAAGCTTTCATTTAGTCTGAGTCTGATTAAGCTCATCCTCTTGTGTCCTCAGAGAGCGGTTTTTGAAGTTATGCAGCATACACTCTCTGCTGTGTAGTAAATAATTGTCAAAGTTATTATGCCTCCAGACAGCTCCTTCAGCTGAAGGCCTGTTAGATATTTAGTTAACGAAGAGTGTCTTTGAAAGTACTTTGGCAAATGTGGTTCAACCTCGGTGTGATTTTTTTTTTTTTGATGTGGTACCTCTGGAGGAAAATGTAAACCATCCGTGACAGACTGTGATAAATTCCTGTGAGTGTGTTATTCCATGTTTCTAAGATTACCTTTTGATTCAATATGATTAAATCAAAACCTTGACCTTTTGATTCAAGGTAATTAAACAGGAAATAAATTGGATAAGTATTTTTCAAGATTTGCAATAACATTAAACAATTTGAAGGAAAAATATTGTTCTCATTAGTAATTCAATCACACGTAATGATATTATTACTTATATACTTGATTTTAAATAACTGACACACAAAATCATCACATGGTTTTATAGACAGTAAATTAAAACATTGACCTTTTCTGTTTCATATTAAGATGATGGTTAATGATACCACAAATCAGTTACAGTTTGCTTGAAGTCACAAACAACTACTTCAAGTACACTTAAAATAATTGCAATGTGCAATCTCTGTGGTAACAAAATCCTGGAAGGGAGGTGACCCTCTAGAAACTAGCAAATCTCATTTTGGATGCGTAATCGCTGATATCCCTGATTATTTCCAGAATGTGTTCATCAACTGAACCTAGAGCCGCATTTACCAAAGAATTCAATAACAGATTTGACGTCCAAAGCTTCAGGGGACATTTAATCTCTTACCGAACGCTTTTTCTGCTGGCGTACTATGCGTGCGCTCGTGTGCTTATTGATTGTCATGCAATGGGCTGTTGTTATCACGAGTCCTGCACCTTTGCCTTCAGTTTCTCAGCTCAACATCATAGGTCTCGGTCTCAATCCGCATCACGGTTCCCATCTCTAAACCCCAGCCCCCTGCCAAAGGGCCTTTTCCATACGCACCGGGCACACAGTCAACTTTATCTGCAGCATCAGCTTGGGAAGCCCGCCCACCCACTTCCCAGCATGCAATGCCTCCCTTTGTCCACATAAGTGTTTCCTCCCCGCCAGGACAAGGCAATGGCGTCAGAGCAGCCAAACCAATCACGTGTGTCCTGGGCTGCCCCTGAGGCCGTCTAGCCATAACAGCTGAGACTGTGAAAATCATGTGTAATCATGGGGAGAGGGGCGCTGGCGTTATTTCAGACATGAAGCACAAGTCCTGTGATTGTCTGCCAGGGGCATAACAGAGTGTCAAATACTAGATGCAGGCAGAAAATACAAGGTGCCAGAGCTGGTCTCAATTGCCATAATTTCAGAGGCATGCTGCTGCAGCTCAAGGCGAGTAGATGACAGACATTATGACAGCGAACGAACCTGTCACTAAAAGCCAAAAGCATGTTTTTTCAACAACATTGTTGGAAACTAATATCTTAATTCATGCTCCTGAGGGGTGATGGGAAAAAGATAGAAAAATAATGTTTTTTTGGATGCTGGGCAATGCGGAGGAAATTTTATGTGCATTAATCTTGCAATAAGAGAACAATAAATTGAAAGAGCAAAAAGCATGCCAAAGGTTTCTTGATTTTTCCTAACTCTCTGCAATGTGACTTTTTGTTCACATGGCCATTGATTAAACTACATTATGTCATGAGTCATTGTATCAAACAAGCCCATGTCCAGTGCCGTTATATGTACAAAGCTAATGCTTTTACAGCTTAAAATCATACATTTATCATTTTGAAATATTTACATTTTATTGCGCGACGGAGTTTTAGTTTTACTCACATCCTTTCATTTAATAGCATTTACTCTTTTAGACTTGAATTGAACAAGTCCTTAATTGTCTCGAACTGACGAGGCTTCTGAAAGGTGCTTTAGTCATTTCACAAGTGATGTGACAATTATTTGGTTTCAGTGAGCTTTCTTCATGGAACTGAATTAAGTAACACATATTAAGCTGTCAGGGAGAAATTGAAAACACAGTTTCCCCACTTGAAACCATTGAGTTCTCTGAATGAATGCTCAGTAACAGTGCTCAACTAAACTTAGTCTGACTAATAGCTTGCACTTGATTGACAAATAAGACAATTACAAGACCTGCAGTTTTATCAAAGGAATGGATCACTAAAGACGTTTCTAATTCATGTATAAAACAAATTTGCATTATTTCTTTTTTTAAAAAAGAATAAAAATAACATGACAGATGAACACAAAAGTCAAAATGTTTGTCAAAATAACTACAATAATCAATTCAGCACGCTCTATTAAAAATAACATGCTTATATATGAACAATCCATCCAAGCTTGGAATTAACTAGATCTGAAGCCAGCTTTAAATCTTTGAGACATTTCACTTTTTTTTGTGAAATTAAATGAAGAGGGGGAGACAAGCTGGGCAAATGTTTCCAGTGAGATTTTGTCTCTTGCATTAGAGTCAGTGTTTAACAAATGAAATCACACTATCCACTGAAAAACAGAAAGTTCAACATGTGTGTGTGTGTGTGTGTGTATAGGTGCTTTGCAGAAAAGCGAAGAAAAAATATTACATTAATACTTTTAATATATTATAACACAATACATTCTGAAGGTGCCTCAAATATCCTATTCTGCACTGAACAGGATACCTGAAGCAAGGGTAATGAAGGTGATATACTCAACATCTTAGTTCAATTTTTTGTCATGTTTGGCCATTGTGAGTGTTTTGTACAACATTTTTTTGGTGCACTAGTTTTATCAGAAATGTGCTTTATAAATAAACTCAAACAATAAACATATTGTAGCTGCTTAAACTCTAATATTCAGACGAAAGGCACTAAGCTTAAAAAAACCTGTTGGCAGGAGTTCTGTGCACGTAGCACAAGAGACGTTTTTCACAGCCATCTATGTATCATTCAGAGATAATGAAAGACATTCAAACTGAACAAAAAGTCTCTCTCCCTCTTTTTTTTTCAGACCCTTTCCATAATGCCTGTCTGGAGATAATCTCAAATAAGCAATAAGCAGACTTGGGTGAGTTTACCATCATAAGAAAACGTCACGCTTGCAAAGCAGAGATTCACAGACATGTCCATTAAAATAAATATCAAAAGGCAATTGTCTAGGGACAGAGCAACACATCCTCTTTCATTTTAAGTCACCCAGTGAATTTCACACGCTGTCACCAATATGACACGCACCCTCATAATAGAAGCCCATAACCCAGTAATAAAGCCTCCAACTAAACACTACAAGAGAAAACAGCTCTTTGTAAAAACATCCATTTGCATTTAGCTCAGACAACTGGCTTCTGGCTTTTAATGTGGCCTCTAATGCAATTAGTTTCTGGCTACAGTCGCAGTGATGAAAAATCGGACATGAGAGGAGGAGCAGAGGCCGATCGCAATCACGGCCACATGTCGTGAGCCACCTCACAAAACAACAGCCCGATGATTCATGCGGAAAATGAACTCTATTATGTAGCCGTTGCACTGACCCTGACAATTTTCTGTGTTTCTCGTTATGTCAGTCACTTGATATGATACACTCATTCCACATGATGAGCACCATTTAACAGGGTAAACCCTTTGATGTGTGGATCATACTTGGCTAAAGATGGTAACAATTTGCTGGTGAGAGGACAAATCTTGTCAACAGAATCTAATGGCAAGGTGCGCACACACACACACACACTCACAGAAGACACAGGGTCGTGTAAACAGAAGACACTATGGCTCCATTCAAAGTCTGTTTTCTCAAGAGTGTGCGTGAGCCTGGGCAAATTATCCCCGTGAGCGGAGTGTGAAACAAGAGACGTGCGATACCACAGCGCTGAGGAACGGCGTGTATCACCAGCGCTTACTGGCAGCCTATTACATTAGCTGCTGGTTTTCTTCCTCACTTTCTCCTGGTCATCTCATCAATGGGCCAGCTGGAGGGATTCCTGGCAGAGTGATTTGGGATTATATCATAAAATCACATTGCCAGGGATTTCCAACCAGCTGTGAACTGTTTACTCCAGGAAAGTCTCCGTGAGTCGACCCTGCTTATACCCTGATGGATGTAGCTGTCAAATCCGAATCGGACCAAACCTTTTTTGCCGCCATGTCCCGAGGACTGAATAATCCACCCTCAGAATGAACCATAACTGAGGACTGAAATAGAATGCTCATATCTGTAGGCTCCACATATGTTTTGTTTGCCACTTTTTGTTCATTACATAAACACCGGCTCTCGTCTTATGACTGTGGTTTTGGGAAACTGGAAACGTGATACTAGGATATCGTGCCATACAGACATATGTGGCCCAACGTAATGTTAATATAAAAAGCTGTGGCTTTAACAGCTGAGGCCATCTCAGAAATGGGTGGTGCAAGTGGTAGGATCTGGAAATGGTGCCACACCGCTTTGTTAAATAACTGGATGTGTGAGGAAAAATGTGATAATGGATTCATTAAGTAGAGGATGTAGTGTTTTTATATATGCATTTATCTGAAATGAAAAGAAACTGATTTAAGAAAACATTGAGAATTTTGAACATCTTAGAGCTGAACAATTTTAATTGATGTAACCAAATGTATTCTGTTATTTAACATTTAGTTATATTATATAATTAATTTTTTTTTTTTTTTTTTTTTTTTAAAGAACATTTCTAAAGGTGTTTCTTAATTTATGAGCATTTTTGACTACGGTTGCTTTTTTACACACATTAATCATGCCTTCATCAAATATTCAAATATTTTTTTGCTAATTTTCAATTGTATTTAAAGACCCTATATAAAAATGCTGTTATTTTGGGTTATTTTATTTTTCACAAACATTTCCACCACAGTGTCATTTTCACAACATCCCAAATTATATTTTGTGTTTATATTTACATACAGTTTAGCAGACACTTTTATTTAAATGTTAATAGCATAATTACGGTGGGAGAAATGTTGTTACAAATCCTTTCTAAGGCTCATTTCATTATCTTTAAACATGTAATATTTAATTTTTCATAATGACATTTCATATTGCATGAAAGTCTGGATCTGGGACAAGTGTAAAACATAAATCTATACATAACATTTGAAAAGCAGCAAAAATAACTGATGAAGGCATGACAAAAAGTTTCAAGACAGTTCTAATGTTCTCTTTATATAACAAGAAAAACATGTTTTAAAAAAATCAACCACATGGATATAAAAGTGCCCAAAGCTTAAGAAACACCTGTATATCTTTGTGTATGTTGAGGTATTCTGAAAATACATGTCAGTACATATTAAATATAAAAATAAGAAATTGTTTTTTGTTTTTTTTTACTTTATAATGTTTAAACACAATTATTATTGTTGTTGAATTTGATGATAATTTGGGCAATGTTTTGGTGAACATCTGGATTTTATATCTGATGAAGTTTCATGAGGTGCAGGACTTAGCTAACTCTGTGAACAGATCTCGGATATCCTATGTTCACAGTGGCTAAGTTCCGCTCCTCTGAGGCCCACACTCAAAATCAGCCAAGAGGTGAGAACACAAACATGACGGCTGGCCATGCTATAGCAAACCGGAAAAAGGACACAAACCTGATCCAGAGGAACTACGGGAAATGACCCGCCAGGGAAAGAAGTCACAGTGTAATCCTCAGTCCCACCCGCCCGGTCAGACAGGGTGGTCTGGTCAAGCTGGCATTAAGCCAGAGCACTATTCAACATATATGAATGGAGCAAAGACAGTACTGAATTTCCCTGAAGCCCTTTTATGTTTCTGTCAGTCAATGTACAATATACACTGTAAAAAAAAAAAAAAAAAAAATGCCAGAAAACTAGCCATTAATTTTATAAATATTTCTGTAAACCCTAAAACACAGCGCAAAATTCAAAATATAGGTAAAACACTTGTAAAAAAATCTATATGGAAACATTTAATTCCTTAATTTCAGTACAGTACATTGTGCCTTTTTTTCTTTTCTTTTTTTTTTTTTACAGATTTTTTACAGTGTATAAACAAACTCCAAAAGTCTGAGACCACACTAAAATCTGGGATTTAAAAATTGTATAATCCTAATAAACAGCAATTTGGCCGATATTTGTGTAAATAAATTCAAAATAAAACATTTTTATATTTTTTTGGAAATAATAAATGATAAAAAATGAATGAAATGCTAAATATTTTGATAAATAAACTTTAAATGCAACTATGATATAATATGTACAAAAAAAAAAAAATCAATGAATTCGAAAAATGATCAAAACAATTAACAAAATACAAGCATTTAGTGGGCTCAGACTTTCGGACCCCACTGTCCACTATATTGTTCTTTTATTTTATGTGTGTGTGTGTGTGTGTGTGTAAATTTTTTTTTTAATCAAATGAATTCTGAATTTATTAAATGAAAATATATACCTGTGATCAGACAGCTGCAGATGGGCAGAAATTCAAGGTATATTTGACGTTTACATACCGACTAGTTTCACGCCCAAGCACATCTTTTTTAAATTATGTATTGAGCCAATACTTGACTCTGATGCAATACTTTCAATGTTTTATATCCTTAACAAATCTGCTATCCAGCTCTGGTCATGATATGGACTTATGATCAATCAGACGGGAAACATGGAGCTTTGTAGAGAACCTTGTATCTGGCAGAGGCCAGTGTACAGCGTACAGGTACAGCACTGGGTTCAACCTCCTGTGCCTACTGAGCTGATAACAGTTGATGTATTTAGCACTGGCTCAGTTCAGCAGGAACCGGAGTTAAGCCCCTTAAGACCAAGAGCGCTTTCGAAGACTCTGCAGCTTACAGAAAATGCAGTCATCTGTACGGATCATACTCCTAAGAACGATTTTCGTTATCTGGCAAGATCTAAAGACTATGGAGGAAAGCTGCTCCTGTAATTTGAGCTTTAAACAAATAATAGGAGCAGAGGTTTTCCAGATACATTTCCAACTGGATCATCTGTGCCAGCCGAAATGTAATAATTCAGCTAATTGACTCCTAATATGTCAGTCTTACTCCGCTCAAGAACTCGATCATGTTTCAATTCCACAAGGGAGTGAGTATCATGAACTGGAAGATGAAAAAAATAATAAATGACATTTTAAACTGCCATTCGCTTCCATTTATTTGTTGTATGAATTAATGCAAAAGGTGTTAAACAAGAAAAACATCACACTTTGGCACTGGCCATTGCAGAAAGGCTCTATTTCCAAAGTTTCATAACAGATCAATTGATGATACGTGAAGAGGGACATTCAGGTTTACAGAGCACACAGATTCATTGCAGCTGTGGACCCTCCACAGTTACATAATAAGCGTTTCAGCGGCTCGCGTGTGACGAGATCATCTTCTCTTCATCCTCTCACGCTCGGAAAGGGAGCAGCGACAGATGTCTCTTTGTTAGAGATATATAGTTTGTGAGCCTAAGCCAAACTTTGTGTCAGAAAGAGGTAAAAGGCTGTCACAACTATCCGTAGCTGAACCCTGAAATGTAAATCTATTTGTTGCTTTTTCCCTGCTCTAAGCATCTCACCAACCTGAAGTCAATTAACCGGCTGTCGAGGGGTTGCGGTAGACTGTGCGACGTGTAACCGGATGAAATTGGATTCAGATAACACTAGCACAAGATTGAAAGACAGATCTGGGGGAAGGTAGGAAGCATGTATTCACACTGCGAAGCTGTGTTTGTTAATGCCATATCGAGCACACAGGGATGCAATTGTCCTTAATCAAAGTGAAAACGTTTTTTTGTTTCATTAGCAGAACATACTAACAAGACAAGTCTTAAAACTAAACCTCTAAAAATTGTCAGGAAGCTATGCCGTACTAAAAAAAAAACTGTTTGGCTTGCTGCTTTACTGAAAGGGAAACAGTTGATGTTCTATTAGCCATGAGATTATCTGGCTGGTAACATGGTCCTGCTGAATAATGTTGAAAACAAAAACCAGAGGCCCTGTATAATTTAATAGCAATGACATGCGGTAATTCTCATGGTGTGGAATAAATGAGACAAAGAAATAAATCTGGGGAGTTTCTCTGTACTATAAAATGAGGGAACATGAATATACATCAGCTGAGACCTGTTAACAAGCAACCCAACAATACACATAGGCCTATATATACACCATTCAAAAAAAAAAAAAAGTCTTACAGAAGCGTTTTTATTAAAAAATACAGTAAAAACAATAAAAATTGTGAAATATTATTACAATTTAAAATAACTTTTGTAGTTTTCTATATTTTAAAATGTAATTTATTCCTCTTATAGCAAAGCTGAATTTTCAGCAGCCATTACTCCTGTCACATGATCCTTCAAAAATCATTCTAATATGCTGATTTGGTGCTCAAGAAATATTTCTTACTATTATCACAGTTGAAAACAATTGTCCTGCTTAATATCTTTGTAGACAATTTTTTTTAGGATTGACTAGAAGTTCAAAAGAACAGTACTTCTGATAAAATGTAATGCATTCTTGCCCAAGTATTATATATAGGGCTAAACATTTAGTCAGTCTAATATTTTATCAATGTTAAGAACATTAAACAAATATTTGATATCATCTTCGATGAGTTGTTATAATGATTGCTGTGACCAGATGACTGAGTCACTAAATTGTGAACAAAT